>OZ010597.1:96098198-96255698 GCA_963932145.1 Acanthosepion lycidas | reverse complement strand
GCATAGATGTAATATGAGGAAATAGAGAACTCACCTGAAAGGCGGTGGAAAGGAGACGAAAGCTATGGAAAGTATAAAAATTTTATTTCTATTTAAAAAAAAGAATTTTAAAAAAAAATGTCAAATTAAATGTAAAACCGTCTAAGTGTTGTTTTTTTTGTTTTGTTTTTTTTTTTGTTTATTTACACGCCTTTTGAGAAAGGTGTATTTTTTGTAAGCCGGACGGTGTGTGTAAAAAGAAAAAAGCTGTGCGATTTTTATGACTCTTTAGGATCAGGAATTTGCCGCCAAAATTGTTTGCCAAACTCTGATTTTCTTGTGTGAAATTGTGTAAAATTTATGACCCTTTCGGATCAGGAAAAGCCGCCAAAAGTGAAATTTTTGAAGGGCCTTTTTCATATATTGGCCAATGAAAATTAAGTTTTCGAGACCCGTAGAAATTCCGGATGGCCCCAGGTCGAGCCGACTTTTTCAAATAAAAGAGAGGGCATTAAGAAACGAAATCAGTAGAAACGAAAAAATAACGAAAGGGAACCGAGGCAGAGATCTGAGACGACACGCAGTTCGCAGACCACTTAACACCCTCTCTCTACATTGACCGGTAAGTGGGCCATAAATCAGCCTTTCTTCAAATACCAAAACCAACTACCAAAACCAACCTTTTCCAAAACCAATCTGGCCTGCTGTCAACGGAAATTCTTCAAAGAAAGGAGGTGGGTGCTTTTTTGCGTTCTGCTAAGTGTTGGTCTCTCTAAAAACTTTATCCCTTTTTTTGTATTTTTGTAAAGGGTCTAAAAACTTTATCCTTTTGTATTTTTAAATCTCCCACAACTTAACCAGCCTTACCTCTTTGTAGGAAATGCACTGTTCCTATCTGGTAAGCCAAATTCTACTTTCAGACAATATAACAAGTGTTCATTGGTCAATCACCTCCAATCTGGCTTGCTGATTGGTCAGTTCCGACCAATCAGGCCGCCTGCACGCGACCAATCTGTTTTCCCGCTCATATGCTGTGAGCCTCTCAGCGATTATATAAACCGAACACGTGTGAACCTTTTCGAGTAGTAATTACCAAGTTTCAAGACGTAACCTTCACCGACTCCCGTCTTAGTCATTGCTGACCAGACGTTAAAGACAATTACCAACTTTAGACAGTCAGCAACAGTGCCACAGAGAATTGCCAACTTACTCCACGTCGTTCGAAACCAAACTTTGCCGCCACAAAAAACACCTCAACGCTGACTCGCCTATAATTTATTTTAACTCTACCAATTCTGTGGACAGTATTTCTTAGATATTACTTACTTAAAGTAAATTATATTTACTATTTATTAAGTGAAAATCTATATATGAACGACCGTAGAAACGTTACAGTAAAAAGGTAAATAACTTTTCAAGAACTTTTCTGAACTCTTTGCAAGCATAACAGTAACACAGACCCATATTCTGCTTGTACATGATATTGAACTGTATGCAAATGTTTATCCAATTTCATTCATAATATGAACTCAGGCACAAATACTTAGAGTTAAAGGGACACAACTTTGTCCTATCTTTTGGTACACATTGTACGTCAATTTAAAACTTATTGTTATGTTATAAACAATTTGGTTGGATTTTATATTTTAATTTTGATGTCAGTGGAAATAGTTAATTGACACGCAACCTATTCTTAACGAATATTGCCACACAGTTAACCCATCCACTACAAATTTCATAGCTTGTTTCTGTGGGTATTTCCTTTTTTTTTTAGAAACCCCAGGAAAATATTGTTATATCCTGCCATGTTAGGCGCACAGAAGGACATTTTTGTGCAACCTTTCTTGTTCTTGTTCGTACCTTTGTGCTTATTGTAAAATAATTGTACAATAAATGTTTTTTCCTGTTTTTAAAATTTTACGCAGTGGTTTGTCTTCTTGTATCTTTAACTCGCGCTTACTAACGGCAGCTATCGTTTATTCTGCCAACTAAATTTTGTGTCTGGCACAAGGAGTTGGTAGGAGAGTGAGAAAAAGAAACAAACAAAATTTTTATATGATATATAGCTGATTAGTGATGCCATTAATCGAAATGAAAAGAATGTTTCATTTTAATGAAATATTGATAATGATTGAAATAAATTAATATTGTTTGTGGTTGTCAATTCATGTATTAAATTGTTTTTACTAATTGAGTGGGTAAATGTCAGCAAATTCGGATTAATTAATCAGAAAAAAAAAATAAGAGGAATCCTCCAGAGTGCGGGGTGGGGGGTCGAATACGCTTGCGGGCAGCAATAATAACAAAAACAATAATACGGCCAAGAAAAATTCTATAATTTTTTTATTCAGTTTTTCTAATGCTCTTACAGTTCCCCTTTTATGGGGACAGAGAGAGCGACAACAGCGTTGTCTTTTTAAAAACATTCCCAAAATAGCATTGCTACTACTTACTACCATCATCCAGCAAGGCTTAGAATTATTACTACTACTACTGCTACACAATGCAACTTAGAATATAAACACAAGAAACATTAAACAACGAACCCCTTGAAAATGACAAAGAAATTCGCCAAAAACGCTTGGGACCACAATCACTACGGACAGTTTCTATTTCTACAATCTTTTTGTTATCTTAAAGGGAAATCTATAAGAGCACGAGAGAAATAGAATGAATTGCCAGCCAATTTCAATGAAGCGTGTATAAAAAATATTCTGGACATTATATATATATATATATATATATAAATGGAATGCAATTCCAATTAAATAGAGAGGTAACCGTTATTTTTTTTTTATACAGTGCTCAATAACCTGAGGATAGAGTCACATATAGTGCAATGTTACCTCTTTTACATCTTATTAAAATGTGATAAGTCTCTGTATAACTTCACGTGCCCGATCACTATTCTTATCCTTATGCATGTCACGCTTTAATAAGACCTAAACACACACATATATAATATAAAATCCGTAAGTGGTAAGGATAATCCAAGTAGGTCTTTTTTAATATATCAAAAAGATAGATTCAGGAAGAGAGCTGAATGTATTTATATACAGAGCAATATGATAGACATCGATAAGGAAAAAAACTTCCTGCTCTCGTGTGATTTAATTTTAAAATAATTTTTAATATATTATCTGGATAAATTTAAACCATTTTGTAATTTCAGTCTGATGTGTTAGATATTAAAAACTTATCTGTCGAAATAAATTTATTACCGAATACTTCGATGATATGTTAATTTTTTCCTCTTATATGTGTGTGTGTGTGTGTGTGTATTTATTCAGAAACAGTAATTTCCCGTTTTTATTAGTTGAAAAATGGAATTGTCAGCAGAATACTTCAAATTACTACACAAATTTTAAATTTTCAAACATTAAGTTCGGTTTTTTTCCTCTATACATGATTATTTTTGTATTGCATTCAAATAAAAGACAAGCTAGAGACTAAGATTACCGAAGACATTGTTATGGTTGCCGGAGTAGAACCGCCATAATGTTGTTTTTCTTGTAGTAATAACTAAAGTACGAAAGACCAGAAATGGCCATTATTTAGTTCACAAAGAGAATCCTAGCAAGTGACCAAGCGGAAAACGTCACAGAGAGTGATATCGAATCAAAACAAGGGCTCTAGTAACAGCAATCCATGTAAACAGCATGTCAGTTTTATTTAAAAAATCTAAGTGCTGTGTCATTTCAAGACGTTAGCAATTATGTCTCTCCGCGATTTCCTGTCCTTTGTAGATCTTAAGAGATTTTATTATTTTGTTACCTCTCAAACCCAGTCTGCTATTCTTTAACAAGTTAGGTTATGTGTTGTTTTCCTCTGTTCATCTTGCCGTCAATCTGTCCTTTGAGTATCAAAATTTCCAAACCTTTTTTCCTCATTATGTGCCCTAAAAATTTCAAACTGAAACAAAAACAAGGATTTTCGGTATCTGTCATGTCAACGAATAAGATTCTGGAACACAGACTCAAAGATAAGTGTAACTGATTTAGTGCACCTCGAGAAAAATTACCTTTATTTATTTAATTACTTTTACCATAATAAACAGAAGGTTCTTACTACCTTTCTGTTACGTGTATTTTAGTATTTGCTGCATGTTTATTATTAAAAATTAACTAAAGTGTTTTCTATGTGGTTTGATGAGGCGTAACAACGAGAGTTATATAAGTTTCATTTTTCCCATTGCTATCTTTTCCTTCAGTTCGCAAACTGGATAAAGATATGAGTTATAAATATCTTCTTAGTCATGTTTTATAAACTGGTGCTAGGATAAATATTATGCTATGTATCTAATTTAGGATTTAATGCTTTATTTTTTCCCAGTCGCTTTATTCGTGTGGGAAACTCAGAGACTGTGAAGCATTGTAAATTATTCCTCAATGATGATCTGATGGGACGAACTACAAATAGATTTCACCACAAATAAATATCTTTTCTATTAATAGATGCAACCCTTTATTTTTAATCGAAGAGAAAAGAAAGAATTTGTATCATAAATTTTAATAATAATGATAGGGAAGTAAGATCAACATTAAGCTGATTCAATTCATTTGGCCTCAATTGGCTCCAGCGCCTAAAGAGATCCTTTGACCGCCTAATCCGCGCTATCCTTGCCAAATACAATCAACAACACGTTGCAACATTGACCTAACACCACATTGCAGGGATTACAAAAACAGCAATGGTTTTTAATTTTCTTTTGAATTATTTAAATGTGATTAAGTGTTTGTTTTTATATATATATATATATATATATATTATATATATATATATATATATATATATATATATATATATATATATATATATATATATATATATATAAGTAATGAATAGCGGTTCGGACTGAGGAATCGTAGAGCCGAGTTCGAATTCCAGTCGAATCCATTACATTCACTTACGTGCTAATACCCCTGGGAAAGGTATCATTAATCCTCTTCTTCTCCCTCCAGCTATGGGTAAATAGCAAAACAGACTGGGTTCTATTGAGCGCAACTGTTCTCGGAGAATGACAACTCTGAATTCAAAATCTGCGGAGGGTCGTTTGGGGGACTTTGTGACATGTAGTGCACCAGGTCTTTGTATTCGGCCCTTGAAAAAGGTGTGGATGGTTCTGCACAAAACCTTCACATGTGCTGGTGTCTGGCTACTTGACCCTCATACATCAAACACGACGTGAAAGTCATATATATATATATATATATATATATATATATATATATATATATATATATATATATATATATAAAGCAGAGACGTCAGTGTGGCTTTGTCACAAGTAGCAAGGCTTAAGAAAGCACGAATGAAATATGTCTTTCCCTTACCTGCTAGCATGCATAATTGTAAAACAAAAGACACCATTCAATGCTGACCCTCATTTATCGTCCATAATAGGAGAGTTCACCACATATATATTATATATTCCCGTAATTATAGGTAAATAGCAGGACAGGCTGGGACCTATAGCCTTGGTTGACAACGAGTTTAGGAGAAGGAAAACTCTGCTGCTTCTTTAGGCAAAGGTTGGAAGATGGCAACTTAAAAAAAGCAAATCCGTCTCAAGGAAAGGAACTGTACCGCCACCCCTATAATAATGGACTACTCGGGCTTAGTACAACAATTCGAACAAACACAAGACACAGCACGGCGTCGTGGACCTCTCTGATTTCGAACAACTCACCCATGGGTGTATAACCTACGGCACTTTAGACGACAAGCATTATATATATATATATATATATATATATATATATAAATAAATAAAAAGAAAGAACAGTAAGATATATAATCCGGTGTTCTTATAGATATTCTTATTTTTACAAAATAGTGCTCAATGTAAATTTACAGAGCATTAATATTATAAATTAATTGATTTAAAATATGGCTACACAGTTCTAACCATGTTTCAAAAATGGAAGGTCCGAATTTAATTTTGTAATTAAATTAAAGACATTAGTTCCATTTCATCCTCAAGCGAATGTTTTAAGGTGTGCTATATCTACGGGATAAAGTGCTCAATATCAGAGATAGAGCGTATGTAAATATAAGTGAACATTGAAGTCAACACTCAGAGGCTATAGGCTGTTTCATGCTAGACGCAATCGCCAGGCCTAACGATCTAGCACGAAACAGTCTGTCGCCTCTGAGTGTTGACTTCAAAGTTCACTTTATATATATATATATATATATATATATATATATATATATATATATATATATAGTAAAGGTAAAATAAATCCGTGGGTATACAATCCCAGTAATATTAAAATTGAGCCTCAAAAGAGTTTATTTATACAGAGCAATATGAATGAATAATCAAAAAAAATCTTTTTAACTCATAGACTATTTGAAAAGACAGACGACCACTTTCGTCGTCTGCCGAAATAGTCTATTCCCACTTGAGATATTAGATTGGTGCAAAAATAATGACGTAATAATGTCGTTTTTTGACGTATTTTTTAACGTCAAAAAACGACATTATTACGTCATTATTTTTGCACCAACCTAATAAAAAAGATTTTTTAATTTTATATATAAGTATGTATGTATGTATGTATGTATGTGTGAGTGTTGATTTTTATATAATATAATATATATAAAATTATAATATATATTTTATTATAGATATAATATTTTTACTGCATTTGAATTAATATGTTAATTGTGCCGTGTCCCGACAGGACGTGGGCGGTCATGGCTCTCCACAACTTGCTGTCCTTTGTAGTTTTTTGTAAGGCTTATGTGTTTGGCATCCCTCCTAATCCCTGTGCTGTCAACTATTTACACAAGCTTCTTAGGTAGGTAGGTTAATCGCTGCTTTCCTTTGTCCCTCTTGCCTTCCATATATCCTGTGAGTGTTAAATTCTTCAATGCTCTCTTTCCTGATTATGCGTCCTAGAAATTTCAACTGTCTCTTTCTGAATTTAAGTGTCTTTTTGTTTACATTTCCCTTAAAACTTCCTCGTTACACATGATCAGTTCATGGTCTTCTCAACATTCTTCTGTAGAACCGCGTTTCTATCACCTCAAGTCTCTTCTTCGTTTGTGAGGAGATTGTTCATCGTTCACTATAAGCATAAAAATATTTTTCAGGAAGAAGTAAAAAAAAATAAATAATGAAAAAAAAAAACATCTAAAAGCTTAACTGCGAATCCGGGGCCCTGAAAAAATGCTTCCAATTGGACATCGCAGCTCCTCAGGCTGACTCTAAAGCGACGCGCCCTAAAATTTTTTAGTAAACTTAGCTGAGAGAAGACAAATGCAAAACTAACATTTTTTTTTTTCGTGCAATTAAACTTCTACATTTTCTTATATGAAAACAGTGGTAATTAATATTCATTAGCGCTTGGCACACAGACGAAATCATTATCGCCACCCATATACTCGGACAATTCCAAACATTACACAGTTCTCCAATACACACACTAAATAAAGTAAAACAAAACGGCCGCAAAGGCAATTTCTGTCGATTTTATCAACTTCTTCGCTCTCCAGTTGTGCTTTCTCTCAATTATTTGTTGTTGATTTTCAATGTAAAGAAAAAATATCAAAATGTATATAAAGGAAAGTAAGACAAATTCAACAAATCCTTGAGGGAAGAAGACGTAAGAAATGTTGTAGAAATTATACAAGAGACGCGTGTGTGATTATTTTTGTCTGAATAGCATAGACACGGATATAAATAAAACGGGTGTAGATACCAATCAGGAAGCAACAAACGATACATTTGAAACTGCCGAAGCGTGACCCAAATATTGCTGCATTGACAAAGAAAGATCAACAAGGTTATTGGAAAGTCATGGGTTTTGTTTTTGGGTCAGATTAAGGCAATCCCAAGAACACGCATGCATAGTTACCGGATACGACTTATATAATAATGGAAGGGCTTGTCCTGTCAGAGCAAGATTTAAGATTCTATGAAAGCAGAAGAGTGGTAAAACAAAATCAACTATGAAATTTGTTCGATCTAACTTTAAAAAAGATTGTACTGTCTAAAATAAATAAATAAATAAAAATGTGGTCTTCGCTATGTTTTGTTTCATCATTTTATGATGCGTCATGCATATAAATAACATTTCTCTATTTTTTTCTTCCACTTAACTTTTTTTTAAGCGTTTCACCCCAAGCAAGGCGGGAAGCCACTAGGACCCAAGGGGTTACAGAAGATTTGGAGCAAGATCAGATAGGAGTGATAGAGGAAAGGATGAGGAGAGGGATAGTGGATAGATCAAGGCAACTGGAGATGTCGATTGACATTACATTTGAATAGTTGGAGATTATAGCTCTCAGGGAAACTGGAATAGGGAAGGGAGTTCCACGTGCGAGAGGTGCGAGATATGAAGCTATTCGAGTAGAAGAGACGGCTACATTTAGGAATTTCGACTGTGAAATGTGAGAGCGGGATGCCAGCCTCGTAAGGCGCTTAAACTCATGAAGTCTGGGAACCAGCGAATGCAGCTCCTCGGATCAATTACCATGAAAGTATTTGTAAAAAAAGACAGAGAGAGGCGATGGCGCGTCTGTGATAGTGACTGTAGACGAGATGCCAGAACAGGGACAATTATATTGCATATCCGCCTCTGGAGCTTATTAAGAATCCCGAAGCAAATAGAAGGGGCTCCAGACCATATATGGCAGCAATACTCCATGCAAGTGTGAATGATTGATTTGTAGATCTGGAGGATCGATTCCGGGGAGAAAAATTTCCTGGCGCGGCACAGGGAGCCAACTTTCCTCGCGGTGGACGAAGCAATTGACTCGATGTATTTGTTCCATCTCAGGTTGGCAGTCAACGTGAGACCGAGCAACCGCAGAGAGGTGCTCTCGAGAAGTTGAGCGTCAGACATTATAATGGAGGGCAGGGAAGGATCTCTGTGGTGATTAATAGAGAGCAGTTTTGTTTTTGAGGCATTAAAGTTGACCAGCCAATTCCTGCCCCAGTTCACAATCGATTGGAGGTCCTTTTCGAGACGCACGGCCAGGTTAGTTTTGTCAGCGACACTAGATTTGTTTTTGAGACAGAAGTAAATTGTGGTGTCATCCGCGTAGATGCCAACTTGGAAATTTATGGCGCCAGGAAGGTAATTTATGTAGATAAGGAATAGAGTGGGCCTAGGATGGAGCCTTGAAGAACACCTGCGTTCGTGGGATAGGAACTGGAGGAGAAGCCGTTGAGAACGACCTTCAATTCACGGTTTGACAGGAATGATTGTATTAGGTCAAACAATCAACCCGTAATGCCATAACCCTGCAGCTTGCGAAGAAGGCTGGCATGCCAAACCCTATCAAACGCTTTGGAGATATCTAGGGCCACGACACGAGCTTCCCCGTTATTCTGAAGAGTGTGGTAGACAGTTTCAGTGATGGCCGTAAGCACATCAGCTGTAGATCGGGCAAAGCGGAAACTATATTGCTTGTCTGGGAGCAGATCATGGGATGTGAGGTGGTTAACCACCTCGGTACTGATTAGGGCTTCGAAGATTTTGCCGAAGAGGGGTAGGAGACTGATAAGACGGTAGTTAGAAGGGTCAGAGGGGTCGCCAGAGTTCTTGAAGACAGGAACAATCGAAGAGGACTTCCAGCAGTCAGGAAAACAAGATTACTTGAGGCAGTAGTTATATAGTTTAGAGAGGGCGGGCGCCAGTTCAGGCGCGCATTTCTTCAAGACAATGGCTGGTATCCCATCTCCACCACTAGCTTTGTTGGGGTCTAAATTGGAGATAATGCTCAATACCAAAGACGGGGTTATGTGTAACCCACTCAATAGGGCCTCAGTTCTAAGAGGGAAGTCGTGTATGGGTACATCAGAAGAGTCAAGCGTTGAGTTGAATGAAAATTTCCGAGCAAAGCATTCAGCCGTGTCGGCAGAGGATGTCAGGACTTCGAACTGGTTGAACAAAGGAGGTATAGAGGGTTTGCAATTGTTCAATACGCTCTTGCAGAGACGCCAATAATCTTTGGAGCCAAATTTGCGAGATGCAATATGCTCTTTCATCCGAGCAGCAAATAGTGACTTAGCATCGTTGAGGACACGCTTACACTCGTTACGGGCGGAGGCAAAAGAGACGTCTATTGCAGTCAGACATGTCGCTACGAAATAGGTGAAAGAAGTGATTCCTATGGGCAATGGCGGCTGAGCAAGCAGCGGAGAACCAAGTGGGGGAGCGCGACTTGGCCTTATATTTCCTTAAGGGGATGAAAGCGTCGATTCCAGCTTTAACCCAGGATGAGACCTCAGAAGCACATTCTTGGACGGGGAGCGTAAAGACAACATGCCAGGGGACATCGCGGAGGAAATCATGGAACGAGTCCCAGCCAGCTCGTTCATAATAGAATGAAGTTCTAGTGGTAGGAGGTTCTTTGCAGGGAGTGGAGTTGAAGGAGATATTAACAGATACTACAGCATGATCAGAGTTACCAAGAGGGCAGAGTTGCGTGGCGCTACAAGACTCGGGGATGGAGGTAAAACACAAATCGAGAAGAGAGGCTTTACCTTCCCGGTTGAAGGCAAAACGAGTGGGGAAGTTAACTATCTGCGTGAGGGATTGAGAGACTGAAAAATTAAGTGTTTCAATGCCTGCGTGGTCAGTAGTAGCATTCTTAAGCCAATTGGTATGATGGGCGTTAAAGTCGCCAAACACAAATATGTGAGCAAACGGGTGGAGGGAGAGAGCCTTGTCTATGTTGTCAGAAGTGCTATCGAGTATCCCACAGTCTTGAGAGGATGGAGAGCGGTAAAGGAAGAAGAGATAGCTTACCGCATTGAGAAGAGATAGTGGGAGACACATGTACGACTGGTCTGGCAATTCAAGAGACAACTCTCTGACCAGAGGGAGATGGTACTTGACGTAGACACCAAGGCCGTGCATGTCGGTTAGAGAGTCTTTTCTGGGGAGAGGAAGGTAGCCTGGGATCGAGAGATCAGAAGAGGGGATAGACGAGACAAGGTTGGTCTCACAGAGAGCCAGTATATCCGAGCAGTTTACAGTGAGGAAGGATTCCATACTGCAGAAGTTTGTTCTAATGCCACGGATGTTGGAGAACGAAATGTTGAGGGGTTTAGGTGATTTTTGAGGGGCTGGTTTAGGATTACTTTTTCAGTCTTTGTAAGTCATGTGGAATTTTAGTTGGAAGATGAGAAGGCCCGAAGTAAAAGAAGCAGACAGTTATCGACCGTGACGTGGGCAGAGAGGAGTTGGCACAGCCTGCATCATAATGTGGCCTCAGGGTTGCCCACCGGAGGTGACTGCAGGGACACCTTTTCATACGCGTCATGGCACTACAAACACCCCGGTATTATACAACTGTTGATCAGAGCGGCCGCTCAAGACGCCACGTAAGAGTTAGGGCTCCTAACTACCAGTCGGAAACAGCAACCAGAGAACTGTCAACTGTGTACCCTCAGACTGAAGAGGTAATGCCACAGACTGCACACATCACGGGAGAAACAGAGCTGCACTAGTAGAGGCCAGAGAGAGAGAGAGAGAGAGAGAGTACCGGGAACCTCTTCCTAAACAAGAAACAAGGCGTAAGCCTCTACTCATGTCCAAAAGAAGGGGGAGGAGTTTTGACCGAAAATTATTTAGCATAGTCGAGGACATTTTTATTCACACCAGTAACTTGACGTTTGAGATGATTCAGTAAAGCAATTGCCATCACAATATGAGATGTAGCGGTTATATTAAAAAAAAGAAAAGATTGTGGAGATCTTTCTAAAGAATCACATTGAAGAATATTTCAGCAATTACACAATCCTTGTTCTAGGTGGCAAAGAGCTCACCCTATGGCCCATTTTCAATGACTTCATCACATTTTCTAGTTTCGGCCTCTAGATCCTTGCGTGTGCAACAGAGCCTTGTGGGATGTTGCCCTATTGATGCTGACTGCGAAGATGGCCGCCATAACAGTTAAAGTTTCGGCGTCACAAAAATAAGTCTCACCATTGTAGGCGCTGAAACTATCCTGTAAACTTGCACGAAACTAAACTTTCAAAATTAATATTTTTTTCACCATTGTAGAAGTTAATCACAGCGAAAATCTCTCACAGGGTTATTTTGTTAGCTCTGGAAACGCTCAAAAAATGCTGGTATATAAATTAATGGTAATTACGTTTTCGATTAACAACAATCGGCTTTCGAAAGATTTTTTTTCTTTAGAGAAACACTGCTTTCGGATAGACGAGGATGCCTGTATACACAAAATGAACTAGCCAACAGTTTCGGGAATTTGAACTGTATGCAGGGACATAACGATGCATGGAGCTTGTCTTGCTAGATCAATTACAAGTGATTAGCGAGTTAGTTCCTCACAGGGGGTGGGAGCTCCACAATTTCGCTATTGTGCCACATCTCAGCTACGCTTAGAAAATTATTTGGGTATTTTGACGTGGTATAATGGCTAGCAAGCTTTCCTTACGATAACAATTATGACTGAGTAGTGAATTAGATCCTCACTGGGTGCGCCATACTTTCAGCCTTGTAGCACATCTAAGCTAAGCTTAGAAAATCACCATAATGACGCATAAACATCTACTGCTCACCTTTGTGAGGTCAGTGTATACATTCTCAACTGACAGAGCCATTATTGTTAAGTAATGTCTTTCTGTGGTCAAATTCCATTAACTTTTGGACAGTGGTTGAGAACTTTAAAGAAATAGTTTTAGCTTTCATCGAGAAACTAGTATTATGGTGACTGCGATGAGACAGCAGTATTCGGTGAAAATGCAGTATTATTATAAAAAACAAAACAAAACAAAAAAAAACGAATAATGTCACTTGGTTGTGTGCTTGGGTCATTGTGCCCGACAGGCTAAAGCAGATTGAGCAGCGTGAAAACTAATTTCCCGCACACACAAATCTTACTGGGCGTGTAGGATATTTTTCAAAATTTGTTTTCAAAAAGTTTTATAAAAATTATTATGTGGTTGCATATGATCGTAAAAGTTTTTGTTTTGACAATCCTGTAGCGATCTAAATTATCTTACTTTTTTGACAAAGAAAGAAAATTATTCTCTTTGGTGGTAAATATTTCGCTAAGAACAAATAAAGAATCCAACCCCGGTTAGCTCACCGTACGGATGCGTCATCTGTCTCCCCGCGCCGGACTTCACATTATAAAGACATGACTCTACTGATACTTTTTGATTCCCTTTCAGGGAACAGCCGCTACAACATTCATACTCAAGATAAGAACTTTGTTATCGCCCTGTCGAAGGTTTTTATGTCCGGCCCTTTATGTGTGTACAATTACAAGGCGTAAACAATTATCATAATGCCCTCTTGTCGCAAACGAAAGTGCCTGCATGTAACCAAATTGTCTTTCCCTCATTCAAGTGTACAGTTGCGTTATCACAAAATAGAGGCGTCTGTTCACTTATCGCCTCTTTTAAACATGGAACTTGATAATACGTTATAAAGAAATGCTTCCCTGTTCACAAATCGTACAATTTTTACCGCTTTTTTTTTCTGCAGTGAGGTTCATCCTGTATAAGTCTGTGAGCCACTCGAGGTAGAAGGTTACAGAGTAAGAAGTACAGTTTATGCGGATATGTGAGGAAGATAACGGTTAACACTAAATTTGAACAGATGAAGATTATAGTGATCGGGAAAACATCCTCTTGGGAGTCGGTTCCACAGAGCAGTGTTTCGTGAGAAGTGGAACTTACTTTTCACCAATGGAATCCAGAAGGAATGAGGGTGGTTCGCTACAATGGGTGTGGCATAGGGAGGGGTCCTAGCTGTAAAGCTTAGAACTGGTGGAACTAAGGATGTAGTTCGTCTGAACACTCTCTATGTAATTAGTGACAGAGCAGCAAAAAGAAACTGTTCGCAAAGAACTTACTTTGCTAAGTTTCTTTTCTCACACTTCTCGACTGTGGAACTCTCTTCCGGCTTCTTGCTTTCCAGCTAACATTGATCTTCAAACATTTAAAGACAATGTCAATCGTTATCTAATGTCTTCTTGGTTCATCTTCTTTTGTTCTCGTTCCTTAGAAATCTTTTTCTTGTTCTTTCACGTTCAGTAATCCATTGTATCTTAGTGGATTTATCGCCTTGCTTGGAGTGAAATAATTAAGCAAATACACGACTGGTTGAAATGTTATGAAATATTTATTCCATAAAATATGAGCCAGAACAAAAAGTCTGGTTGTAGAAAATGTATGTATTTTGTTGCAAAAAGTGTTTGGTTTGATTTACGGTATATCAGCTTCAATGGGTTATTTAATGCCGACAAAATTTTTTTATTGCTGGTAATATTTTTTTTTTTTTTTTCAAAAATGTATTGCTGGTAATAATGTATTTCTGGTAATATATTTTTTTTTACAAAAAAATATTTCGGGTATTAAAAACCTATTTTTATACTTTCATAGTGTTTTGACCCCATTTAGAGGTTAACTATTTTTCCATAGGTGGGACCCTAACAGGTACTACCACCCCGGATCAGAGTGGACCTGAGAACATCAGTAATTAAGAGGTGGTTCCACGCTCCTCAAAACCTCCTGATCAGAGGTATTGCTGTCGGATATAGTTTATCGTCTTACCTAGGACGTGCAAAAAGTGTTTGGGTTCAAATGTTTACATTATTAGAACAAGAAAAGTCCTACTAATTGAATGGCTAATAATGGCGCTTCCCCGATAGAGTCTCTTACACGAGGCGAATTAAACGAGAAGATGGTTTGTTTTAGAAATCATGGTGTTTTAAAAGTGCCAATCGACAGCTGTTGCTGGTACTGTATATATACACTACAACCAATAGGCTATGCGATTTAATACTGCTATAGAATAAATTCGCTACGCATGTCATTTAAACAATTATTATTTAAAAGAAAGTTTAACTTACTCATTAGATGGGTTTGAAGAACTGTACCAAAATGATTCTGGATTTCATGAATTACATGGGGAAA
The DNA here is from genome assembly GCA_963932145.1 of Acanthosepion lycidas. Lineage (NCBI taxonomy): Eukaryota > Metazoa > Mollusca > Cephalopoda > Sepiida > Sepiidae > Acanthosepion > Acanthosepion lycidas. The sequence continues at coordinate 96,240,808 of OZ010597.1, read as the reverse complement.
TAAAAGGAAGGACCACTATTTATTATAATCTCAATTTATCAAATTGTAACAATGTAAACAGAATCTTGATGGTGGAAGATTCTTCTGAATATATTAGACGTTTTTATAATTTCCGAATCATTGGAAAAGAAGGCAAAAGTAAAAAAGAGAAAAGTAAAAAGAAAGTTTCAACCATTTACTTTCAACGAGACATGTTTTACATATTTATGAACGCAGATATGTCAAGAAATGCGTAACGCCCTTTGTAATTAAAATAAAGCTTAAAATTGTTATTTCATTGTTTAATTATTTCACTTGCTAATTGTAGGAACATAAAGTCTTGATTCATTGGCGTAATCATTTTGAATTAAGTAACAAAACGCATAACTGCATTTAAAATTCTAAACCCTATTTGATAACCCACCATTGTTAGATGCGACAGACGGCACTTTATATAACTGCCACTATGACAATGATGTGTTAAGTGATTTATTATTATTCACTTAAACAACGCCATTGGCGACCATTAAACTTGCTATCAAACTACTTCGTATTTGTAGATTTTATAAACTGACATACCAAAAGAATTAGAGGCCATAGTACGTCCTCGTCTATTTGTAGAAATGGACGCAGTTGAATTATGTATGTGTAGCATAAAAGATAAAATGGTAGTGCAAATATGGCAGATAAGCATGGCACCCGCGGGATATGGACAGGATTCAACACCATTTGATTGCAGAATGATTTTTGAGGCCAGAAAATAAGACATGGTAACTACTGCAGGATTTGCTCGGGCAAGGAACATTACAACAAATCACACCCCAATTTAACAGAAGTACTTATACCGTACACTGGATTCCAGTGGGTTTTTTTAGCCCCTATTCCAGAAGGGTTACTTTATTTTTCTTTTACACCATGTCATCGGTTATTTCGCTTCAGCTGAACCAGAGAATATCACCTTTACTAAATTTTCAACTCTTTTGGTCATACAGTTAAAAACTGAAGGAACTCCTAGAAAAGCTAGTAAGGGAAAGCGAGAAGAAAGGACTAACTATTAACTGTAAGAAGACAAAATGTATTCTCGTCAGCAAGAAAGACAGCCTAAATTGTAAGCTACAAACTAGAGATATTTTATGGGTAGTGTATTAACAGACAATGCTAAATGTGATACAGAAATACGACAGCACATTGGAAGATCGAAAGGCATTCCAGAAGGTAACTAAAGGAAATTTTGTTAGGAAAAGAAGAAATCAATGCTGAACTGCTATATCATATTTAATCTCCTATATGACGGAATGCTGGTAAATCTTTTCCTGGATCAAGATACTGGAAGCGACAGGGATGAGATTCTACATTGATATTGGGAATACTATAGGCTGAACATAAAAAACAAATAAAGTAAATGGGGGAACTAAAAAACGCATACCGTAGAGAAGGGCTGCAAAAGTAGGTATACAATAAGCATTATACCAGTTTTAAAATAGTGGGTTGAGGATTCATTTAATACTAAAATTCATTTAATTACTTAAAATCATTTTTAATATTTTTATTTTTCATAAATTTCTTATAATACATTTACTTCAATTTTTATTTTTTAATAAATAATAATAATAATGTTTTGCAGGTCAAGAGGAGTGGGTGAATGGGGGGAGGTAAACGGTTTGAACATTTGAGGGATTGATATGTTTATTAAGATATGTCTGTCTAATCAATACGTTTTCTGGGCACGTTTTATTTCTCGTTCTTATATCCCTACTTCTGTATACTCGAGTATAATGCGTGTTTTTATGATCAGATTTTTTTTGCGCAAAAAATAGGGGTTGGCGCTATACACAGGTAATTTTTTTTTTAAATAGTGGTTAAAATTCATGCATTTTTGGTGACCCTAACCTACCAAGTTGGCCTACATACTCACAATACATTCGGTTGACCTTAACGATACAGATTAGCTCCCTTTAGCCCCCCCGCCACCTTAGAACTAGATTCTTTCTGTTGCTACCTGAGCAGCAGAATGCCATTCACTATATGTGCCGCTTAAAATCTATGAATACCTTAAATGAAGAATTAACAATGTTTTTTCCTCTTTCCGTTAATTTGCGTTCATCTTCGTTCGCACATGTTTACATCGCTGAGGTATTGCTTTTTCAACGGCACGTATCCATACCGTATATGTTTCCGTCGGAGGCAGGCCCAGGGTAAAGGAGCTACCCTAGTTAGACATGAATGAAAACAAAAGTACGGTATCTAAATCTTCGTATCAGATATTTTACGGTAAGTGGTTTTTCTTGTCATTTGGAGGTAGATTTTGTACAAGAAAGAATGAAGACCATTTATTTGCTATAAAATATGTCCAGGATGATGCCCAGTACTGCAATATTTGACTACGACAAGCCTGTTAGTATTGATCAGAAGCTAGAGGTTGCATTATACATTAGCTATATGAAAAAAAAAAAAACAGATTTTTTACAAAAATATTCAAGGGTTGTGACTTATACATGAAGTAAAACTTATACACAAGTATATAAGGGACTTAAAATCAGAAAGAGTTTGTTGAAATTTTATGAAAATCATAATCAAGAAAGAGTGCTTGGAGACTTTAAAACTCACATGACACATCGAGGGATTAATGCCTTTGGTTTTGTTTCAAACTTTCGCGAACAATTCTAGAAATATATTTGTATATTTCTCTAAATTTGTAGAATTTTCTCCTTTCTTTTCTAATTCGTCATCGGTGCTGGTCTTTAGCTTTTCTTTGTTTAGATCCCTGAAGTTAACCGCAGTCATTCGCTGGTGAAAGCCTAAACCCTTCTGCTTTCGGTTTTTTAAGCTCAGCTCTCAGCAACTGCCAGCACCTTTCACCAGTAAATGTCAAATCGCATCTACCTGACTGATAATCCAGACTTCTTAAATAGCCACAAATCGGTCCGATTCTAGTAAAAATATTGATACTTTGGAGTCGTAACTTGCTTCTTCCATGAAACATTATGTAAGCTACCTAACGAGTTTTTGTGAATAGACAGCAGAGTGAGAACAAAATGGGATCGTAGAGAATGAAACGTTGCTTAGAGATGTAAACAACAGTAAGTTGTGGAGAGCTACGATCACCTGCATTCTGAAGAGACACGGAACATAAAGATGCTAATACAAATCACGCTACGATGTGCCGATGTTGGAGGAAAAATAAAACATACTGAATTCGTATCATTATAACGTAGATCCGAAAGCAGAAGCAATAGGGCGGTTAATAACAAAATAACATCATTCCTATCTGCATGGAATGTCGATCAAATGTTGTATTTTCTAAATACTAAAGCTTTATCAGATATTCTATTATTTATGTGTATTATCCTTATTTCCAGCTTGAAGGCTTTCACAAAAATATCCCAAAAGCTTAGCGTTGCAGCTATTGGTGCGGAATGTGAGATTGGCAAGTCGAATACAAATTCCAGTGTCCGTTGGAAATAACCTTTGCAAACGTTTGAATCTATCTCTTCTCCCCGAGTTAGACAAACTGGGCGATCTAGCTTTGGTTGGAAACCAGTTTACGAAAAGGCCGAGTCTAAATCCAGATTCGTTTGCGCGTTGGGCAAACAACATCTATTAAATATTTAAGTTTCTAACAGTTCTAATGCTTGATATTAGATGTACATAATTAGTGGGTTAGAGTTTGTAAGCATGCAGCACGCCCTTCTCCAGCTTTCGACGAACACCGACGAGATCGAGGATTGATATGTAAGGTGAGGTATCATTGGCTGGTCCGTGGAAAGCGTGAGCGAGAGTGACGCTGTACGTTTACACTCGAACATTCTGGTGACTTGATATCTATCTAAAGATTATGACCAAAACTGTGCTCAAATATCAACTTCACACTTCTGTGGCTTTCAAAAATTTACAATTGAGACTTACATGTCTGTAACGAGTGGATAAAGCTTAAAGAAAATGAAAATGAAAAAAGAAAACAAATGAAAAATGCAATAATGTAAAAAAAGAAAAGGAAAAAAGAGAAAATGAAAATGAAAAAATGAAAAATAAATGAAAGAAAATGAAAAAATAAATAAATGAAAAAAGAAAATGAAAAGAATGAAAAAAGAATGAAAAATGAAAAAAAAAATGAAAAAAGAAAACAGAAAACAAATGAAAAATGAAAATGTAAAAAAAGCAAATGAAAAAAGAAAAGGAAAAAAGAAAAGGAAAAAAGAAAAGGAAAAAAGAAAAGGAAAAAAGGAAAAAAGAAAGATACTTAACAACTATTGTGCTGCTAGCGTTTTTCAGTCGGTGGCGTTTGAACAGGTTTTTATTTTTTATGTGTGGCTGAAATTTATATACACTTGTTTTAACCCATGAAAATTTCACGGATTTTTTATTTGAATTTTCTAATGAATCATAAATCTTAAGTTAATGATTGAATAAGTTCATGGCGAGTTCTACGACAATAAAATAACCGTAGAAACTCCCCTATCGCATCGTTAAATATTTAAGCTTAACAACTGTAACAAAATATTGCAATAACAATCACAAATATGAATGATGGTCGTTATTTAAAGAAGTAAGGGGGTACAAATGAAAACAGTTGAAATTTTTTCCATTTCACTGAAACGGCCGTTAAAAAATTCAATATTCCTTTCTTTCTCTCATTTATTTTCTCACTGAAACCAAGTAGTGTCATTTCCCTTCGCCTCATTCTACACGATCAAAATGAAATAGTCTATTATTTATGAGGTATTGGCAGGACGTAACGGCCGTGCTAACTAACGAAGTGAGGGACAAGCACAATTAAAATAGGATATTCTAAAAAGTTATATTTCAAAGTGTCTTTCTATACGATTTTGGCAGAGAAGGTAACGATTTCTCCAGTTGTCAACTGCTAAAAGTTGGTAACTTTCTAAATGCTTCCGATCGCAAGAATTTTACCATCGCGATATTTAATGTCAGAGGACTTGTGAGAAAAGAAATGCAATAGTTATTGGCTCATGACGTTGTTCGTAATATTGATGTATGTTGGCTCCAAACAAACAAAATCAAAGAAGGACTTGATATTAATATCGGAGTCAGACAGTATAAAATATTCGGAAAAAGCAAAAATTAAAATGGTTTTCTCATTAGTACTAAATGAAAGAATAACATCCATAGACATTGAACGAACAACTAGTGTAATAACACTGAACAACAACATTGAAAAAATATCAATAAAATTCCATTATTCCCCGTAGAAAAAGAAACTTTGAAGAGCTTTGAAAACCTGCAGCACTTACGTGAGCTAGCAAAAAACAAGGAGATTTGGAGTGTTGCTTTTTTTAAGCGTAGCCTAGATGTGGCACGAGGCCGAAAGTGTGGAGCACCTAGTGAGCATCGTAATTGATCTAGCAAGACAAATTTGCTAACCATTACACTACGTCGAAGTGCCGAAATGCTTAGACATGGCACAAGGCCGAAAGTGTGGAGCACCGAATAAGGATCTAACTCATTATTCAGTCGTAATTGATCTAGCGAGATAAGCTTGCTAACCATTACACAAGGTTGAGGTGCCCTTTCCTGTGCCTAGCTTAGACGTGGCACAAGGCTGAAAGTTTGGAGCACCCAGTAAGGATCTAACTCACTATTCAGTCGTAATTGATCTAGCGAAACAAGCTTGCTAACCATTACACAAGGTTGAGGTGCCCTTTCCTGTGCGCAACTTAGACACTGACACAAGGCCGAAAGCGTGAAGCACCCAGTGAGGATCGAACTCACTATTCAGTCGAAATTGGTCTAGCGAGACAAGCTTGCTAACCATTACACCACGCCGAAGTGCCCAAAGAAGATTTGAATGGACTGATAAGAGACACTTACTAAGTTTCTAAAGATGAGAAATCATACCGATTTGCAGTGTAGAAACAGCTTGTAGAATGAATTTCTATACGATTCTTGTGGGCATTGTAAATTTGAATTTATTTTATTTTATTTTATTTTTTTTTTTGCGTTAACAAGTGAAAATGTGGAACAATGAGATGCATTTTTGTCATTTACCGGAAAGGTAAAAATACTGTACAAACAGCCAAATGAAGATGTGTGCCCTAGTAGTTGATGGTGACCAAATCGAAACACTTATTAAAAATAATCCAGGTCACACAACATAGAGCATATCGCATATGGTCGTTGTAAGCAATTTGAAAACACTGGCATAAGTGAGTCGCTACGACGTTTGGGTACCTCACGATTTAAAGAAAGAATTCAATGTGCCGCATTTCCATTTGTGATTTTCTGTTCAAACGATCAAAGACGATGCAAATGGATTGCTTACAACAATGTGGAGCGAAAAAGATTACGAGGAAAACGAAATGAACCACCGTTAACCACTCCAAAAGCGGACGTGACGCCGTGTATCTAGTTGCTTGGTTGATTTTTGTTTAGCAGCATATCAAAACCTCTATGGGTTTTTTAACGCCGAAATAAATATTTTGTACGTAATTTTATACTTTCGGAGTAAAGGTATGCTTTTTAGATATTATATTTTGTAGATCATAAAATGTATTGTTGGTAATTTTAATATAAAAATAAATTATATTTTTTAGTGCTGCTTTGGTTATCATTTTACTATAAAAATGTATTCTTGCTTATTTTATTATAAAAAATGTCCGGTTGATTTCTGTTTGGTGTTTAACACTTGGCCCATAGCTGGGACCCTAATAGGTTCTACCACCCCGAGTCAGGGTAGACCTGAGAACAACAGCAATTAAGAGTTGGGTCCACGTTCCTCAAAACCTCCAATCTTGCTGCCGGATGCAGTTTATCGTCATACCCAGGGCGTGTGTATCTAGTGAGATTGAAATGGCATTGTGTGTTATAATTTCGTTCCGCAAAATCAAACATTGCGTTCAGGCAAGTTATGTCCACAAATAAACGGATTAAAAACAGCAATCGATGAAAAGCGTGCAGAATTGCCCAATCGAAAGTTTATCATCTTCCATTAGGACAACACCAGACCTCATGTCTCTTGGCAGAGCAGGTGGAAATTGATGCAGATTGGCTCTACCCACCATACTCCTTGACTATGCACCTTTAGATTACCACTTACTTCGTTCCCGACAAAATTCTTTTAATGGGAAGAACTTCAATTCTCTAGAAGCTTGTAAAACCCATTTAAGACAATTCATCATCCTGAAAGATGTCGACTTCTGCGAGGAGGGAATCATGAAGTTACCTCAAAAATGGCGAAATGGTACACAAGTAGCTAAATAAAACTATGTACAAATATTTAAAACTTTTTATTAAAATATTTTACTTAAAACCACCACGAACTGCTAGAGAAATCTGGTAACCTTTACTCTATGGCGAGATAAATCTGCCCAATAAAATTAAAACAGAAATTGTGTCTATTTACACTATTTACCCAAGTCGGACTGTTGTCCTCATCTGTATTGCCTTATTCACGATGTTTCGACTTTTGTACGCCCCCAGCCTTCTTCAATAAAGATGAGGACAACAATCCGAGCTATGTAAATAGTGTAAATATTTAAAATACCACATCTCAGAAAGATAGATCATGAAGAAGACCGAGTGTACAATGCCTGAAATGTCGTGAATATGACAATAAAGATGAGGACAACAGTTCGAACAATGTAAATAGTGTAAATAGTTACAATACCACATCTCAGAAATATAGACAAAGAAAATGTGATATTATTTTGAAATGATCGATTTTTCGGTATGGTTATTGGTAACTTTTAAATTAATCGATTTGTGTATATTTTAAACACAATTTCATAGTTTTATTTTTTGGAATGAATAAATAGCAAATCATAATTCAAAAGCAAAAAAAAACAAAAAAAAAAAACACTTGCTATCCCTAAAATTTTATGCGACCCCAATTTTAGGGAGGCTTGGTCTATATCGACCCGATAATTTGTGGTTGCGGTAGAAGAAGAAGCCCCCCTTTGAGATGGTCTGGTCTATATCGATCCGATAACAGCCAGTTTCGGAGAATGCCAACTTCGGATTCAGAACCGTGGATAAGGAAACGGGAAACCATTCCGCTATATTTCCCTAGAACTCTTAACAATTCACAAATAATAAAGGAAAGGAACCTTTGAGGAGCAATGATGCCTATGGCATTTTTAATAAGTTCATCCTAATGTCCTCATCTTTGTTGCTAGAGTTAATTCAATCATTTTATTCAGTTAACCTATTTTGCGCCACTAGGGTCACCAATCCCCGCTCCATCCAAGGCAGAATAGTTGCAATGGCTTACAGATTCCTTTTGCACATGGGGATAGTGAGGTTACCTCGTACCTCCTCTCAGAGGTGGTTTTGTTTTTGAAGTTAGCTTCTTCTAGACTTTGCCTAAAAAGACAGGACCTACATGTCAACAGGTGACTTGAATTCTGAGCTTCTTTCTCCCAGATTGTTTACCACCCAGTCTGTCCTGCTATTTTACCCATATTTGGGGAAAAGAGAGTGGTTCATACCTTCCCAAGGGTATTAGCACATAAATGAATGTAATGAATTCGATTGAAATTCGAACTCGGCTCTCCGATTCCTCAATCCGAGCTTTTTAAATTAATGCTCACCCAATACAAGGCCCAAGAGCCACTCAAGGTACTGTGTGGATTTATATTAGAGTAGGAAAGAACAAGCGTTAGAGCATGGAGCTGAAGAAGACTTTAGAAGGAACCGGAAACCTAATCCTAAAAAGGAAACAAACAATACTCCTGTTAAAACAACCGGGGAGGAGTGTGAACCGGACTATAGGCAAAGCTGCCTACTCGTATTGGTGGAGGAGAGAAAAAAAACAAAGAAATAAATAGTGAATAAAATTTCTGAGTTCAGGCACAGACGTTAATAGTACAGGACTGATGCAGACTTTACAAGGAACCGGAAACCCAAACAGGAAACAAGGGATAAATTTCTACTCTCGTTCAACAGAAAGCAAAATGAGAACAGTCCTTTCCCATAGATTAAATAAAGTGTTCAGTTTGAAATTCCCTGAAGGTTAACCAGATCAGCAGACACCTGAAGACCAGGCAGAATAACAGCTGAAACATCGGGATAAAAACAAAGATAAGAACACTTCCACCGCATTATAGTCTATACATGTTTAAGATACGTATTATTATTATCATTATTATGTTTCACGTTTTCCACTGACATGAAGTGGGGCAACTTTGTGTCGTGTCAGAAAAAAAATTTCTCTTCAGAATCTGTTATATAGGAATAAAGTGTCGCTGCCGACACTTAAGTTTGAACATAGATCGCCAGTGAGCAAACACAGGCGATCCTATTATTGGATTAATTAGACCACGTGACCATAGAGGAAACGTACAAGTAGGAAGTCGTGTGACGTCCAACTGATCTGTATTTCTCTATTACTATTCAGATCACTATTTCTAGTCTATCCTCTATTACTATACGGACCGCTTTTCTCTTCACTATACGGATTACTATTCGAGCGAGTATTATCGAGCAAGTACTATTAGTGCGAGTGATATTCGAAGGCGTCTGACACTAGTATTGTTCAACGACGTTACTATAGTTGCATCTGCGATTACAAAGTCTCTACTACAACGAGCATTACGAAAGTGACAACAAGTATTCATTGACATCACAAAGGTGGCAACGAGTGTTTGTTGACATCACAAAAGAATCCATCTTGCACATTTACAAATCTACCATTCGTCCATGAATTGAATACTGTTGCCATATCTGGTCTGGTGCTACTGCTGTACTTTCACTCACTTTCTCACCGACGCGACGTAGCTTCTCCCTGTCTTTTCTACGAATATTTTCATGCTAACTGCTCTGATGAGCTTTTTTCCCTAGTGTCCTGACTACATGAATTTACGCATGCTGCTAAACTGGGATCTAGTTCACACCCTATTGAAATAGCTAAAGGCCACTCCAACAGTTTCTTTACTCGCACCTCCCACCTGTTGAACTCCCTTCTGTTTGCTTCCCTGATAAGTACAATCCTTCAAAAATTTAAATGCAATGTTAATCGCTATCTCCTGTCTTCTTGAATCCCCTTCATCTTTTGTCCTTTCCTCAACACTCCCTATTCTCAGTCTTGTATTTCACACTGTAACATCCCTGCGTACTAGTGGCATTCCCGCCTTGCTTAGAGTGAAATGAGTAAATAAATAAATAAAATAAAAAATTATAAAAAAATACAATGATCTATGCCGACTAGTGTCCTCATCTTGGTTTTTATAATTATATTTCGGCCATTGTACCCTTCAGCTTTATTCAGATGTTGGTTACATTTAGTAATAATTTACGAATTTTTTGATGACCGAGTAGACATAAGCGTTCGTGAAGTGCATGATCGTGAGTCTAGTAATAAAATTCGTGTAGTTTAGTTTAAAGACAGCAACGATAGACCAAACTAACCGAGAATGAATTAATTTATACTTCAGACCCTCTTGCCTTGAATGAGAATAATCTACCCGTATGGATTGACTAAACAGCAGATTTGTCTGTTCGATCCCAAATAAAAGCCATGGTTTTGAATGCTGATTTTCAAAGTAGGCAAAATATACCCCCTCCATCAATAAAGACTGCAAAATTAGTAAAATCAGCCCCCGCCCCCGGTAGGTGGTATATTTTTGTATTCCATTGGCCCTAGGAGTTGTTTAATCGCACAAAAGTGAAAATTTATGATAATTTTTCAAAACAGACAAGCTATCTTTACTTTCAGAATATATACAGGGTGGCCCGAAAGTCTTCTACCCCCTACCAAAACGTAATGAGAACAATAAATCAACAAATAAGACAAAGTACATGTACTGGATTCAGTTTATTTCTTTTTTTTATTGACGAGAATATCGAGAAAGTCTGTATGAACGCCATCATTTTCGTGACACAAAATGATGCGGCGCCATGTCTTGTGAGATATTTTACAAAGCTGTGTTTGTTAATGGGTATTCAGCTGGTATCCTCCATGTGAAACTATCTCCTTGATAATACTCCACAGAGAGTTGAAATAGAAAATGATATTATATAGAGGTGGTAATACTTTCGGACCACCCTGTACAATCTTCTTACTATAGTAGAAAGCCTAATTTGAGTAAGTACTGAAATATGTTTTCAGTTTTTTCTAATCATAGTCGTGGGTAAAATTTTGGAATTGAAGTGTTTCATTGGCTAAAATCCAATTATGAATCTCGGCTAGTCTATTTTTGGCCAACTCGCCGGCGAAGTATTTGATATTGTCTGCTAAAACACTTAAAAAAAACGTTTTAGTATCCGAAAAACAGCCCCGACTTTTAAGATGCAAATGACATGCCACATATATCTCTAAAATGCACTTCTCTGTCATTTTAAAGTGTGTTATTTTAATGAGTTGCTTATTATTACAATGTGTTTGATTGTCAATTTGACATTTTTTTCTCTTTTTCAACCCGGATATAGTGACTAGAAAATATTTACGGATTGAGAGAAATTATTTTATTGTTTAAAATACTGTAAGTTGAAAACGTAATATTGTATATTCGACAGCAAAACTATCTAAATAACTTGTACTATAATATTATTATTTAAACTTATATACTTAGTGGATACCCCTGTTTGAAAGGAACGTCCTTTTGTGTTTTTATTTTAAACAGTGTGTATTATGTCTATAGAGTGAACGATTTTTTATTAGTTTTTTTTTTTTTTTTCATTATGTTTTCTCGAGTGTGCAGACCGATAGACGCAATAAAAAAAAGGAAAAAGTCTATTTCAAACTGGGGTATCCGCTAAAAATAACACTTGAAGTAATAAAAATGTCGGATCAAGAATAAATCCACTGGCTCTTTAGAAATTACTTAGATTCTGAAAACTCTTGCATTATTAAGTGAAATATTTCTATTAGGATGTCGGGAAAGTGGGATTGACGTTTTGAGTTCAAATTCCAGCCGAGACCTGTTGCGTTCGCTTTGGCACAAATACCCTTGGGAAATATGACTCCATCTCTTCTCCCCTACCAGCTATGGGTTAAATAGCTTGGAGAGCCCCATCAAGCTAACTTTCTAAACATAGCCAATGCTGCCCGCGGTTACATGTGATGCCACAGCGACCCTCGTGATATCAGGTGACGCTCATTAGTTCTCAGTCCTGAAGATTCATTTCAAGAGGGCTGGACTGGCCCCCGTCAATATGAACTATAGTTATGGGAGAGTGGTTTTGCTAAAGTTCTCGCTTAATAATATACCAGTGATTAGATCAACGTAACAGGAAAAATACCCGGAGATTGATTGATTTGTTTATATTTTTTACGAATTATCAATCCCTTTGCGCGTTATTTATCTTAAAACACGGGAGAATCGTGTAATCCGACAGAAGCGCTTAGTGAACAAGTTCAAACACCCCAAGGAACCCGGCATGCTTTGGTTCTTCTCTGATAAGAAGAACTTCGACCAGGACCAGAAGATGAACAGGAGAAACAACAAACAGCTCTGCGCAGATCCCACGAAGGTTACGACGATGATGCCAACCAAGTTCACGTCTTCACATCATTGATGCTTCTGGGAATTGCAACCAACGAAGGCCACAGTATACATCCCCACTTCTGCTTGCAGACCATCAGGCTCAATACAACAGATTACACGGAATTGTTGGACACTGTGATGAAGCCCTTAATCGTAGGAGCACATTCCCGAAGGAAAATTAGTACCATAGTAATCTATATAAAATGACCTTTCCAACGATACTAGATGTAGCTTTGTTACTATTAATTATAAATTTATTTGTAGCGAGGGAGAGCGAGAAGAAGGGACTAAGCATAAACTACAAGAAGACACAATGCATGGTCATCAGTAAAAGGATGAGCCCGAAATGCGATTTGCAGGTCGGAGACACTAAAATCAAGCATGTGCAGTAAATATCTGGGAAGTGTTTTTGACGGAGGACGGTAGGTACGACGCTGAGATCCAAAGACAGACTGGGATGGCCAAAGATGTATTCCAAAAACTGGGCAGAGTATTACGAGACAGGAGGATTTCTTCGATGACAAAGAAAAGAATACTGAGCTGCTACGTGACATCTGTCCTCCTATCCGGCAGCGAATGTTGGACAGTCTCTTCAAAGATGAAGAAGAGACTCGAGGCAGCGGAGATGTGGTTCTACAGAAGGATGCTAAGGATATCATGGTGCGAGCGTTTGAGGTCTTGGATTTATAGATATGTGACACTGCGCTGTTGGCCCGTGGTCAACTCCCAGTTGCGGTGCGAAGCTGTAAGGTTTCTTCCACCAGCGTTTAGGGTTGACTCCTTGTCGCTGCCACCAGCCTGTGTCCTGGTCGATCTGGTCATTCCCGGCTCACTTCCAACATCTGGTTACCGAAGTAACTACTTTGATCTCAAGTCTAACTTACCCACGTTGTGACTTTGATCTTAGGTAGACGAAATCAATCATGCGTCGGGCCGTAGTGCAAGCTGAATCCGGGGTGAAGGTGATATCGCACAAGCATAAGTAAAAGAAGCAATAAAACAAAACTCAAGAGGTTCAAATATGTTGAGAAATAATAAATTATCTTTATCCGTCTGTTATATACGGGAGTGTGTTTCTCTCCCAGCCCGTTTCTATGGATTTGTGATACTTTTGCGTTTCTTAAGCGAGTTTTGGTATCTTAAGTCGTTCGTCAATATAACTTGCTTTTGGTAGGAAGGCGAAGTAGAAAAGACGTGGAATTTCTCGGTCAGCTTCTGCAAGGCAACACTCTCACTCTGTCCGGAACTGAACCCCAACTTCAACTGCGACTCAACTCAACTGCCAAACTGCCCGGAGACGTTCGTTTATATGGATACCGACCAAAACCCGGTGTGGGGCCTGGCGTGGCTTGGGTTCCTCGATAATTCTCGATTCCCAACGAGAACTCTCTTTGTTCTTAGGCCAGGAAAATTAATTACTTCCCATTTTTGGAAGATTAATCACTTCCCATTTCGGGCGTTTCTCCCTCGTCTGTGAGGGAAGGTCGGAGGAGAGTTATCCTCCTAGACTCTTCCTCTCTTACAATGGCACTACATACCAATCCCCTCAGTGGGTGTTAACAACTTCTCCGCCTTTCTCATCCATTCACCTCCGCCTATTACTCATGCTACCACTTGACCAATGATCTCTCGGCAGTGTGGGTGTGGCTAGACTGGCCCTCTTAAAATTATTATCCAGAATTTTGTTTACAAAATCCTTTTTTTTTTCATCGGCCAAAACATTTTTTTTTTCACAAACCCGAGATTGCTTACCGACTCATCAATCACTGTCAAAACCCGACATCTGGCTTCTCTGTTAAGTCAACTTTTAACTGGGGGGGGGTTACCTGAGAATCAAATTCTTTATTTTTCTCATACCTTGAAATCCTCTCATCACCAGATGACCATTTTCGACGACGCTGTGTCTGACGTCAACAGTTTGAAAAAGTAATAATAATTTCCTCCACGATTTTCTTCCTCATGCCAAAATTCTAACACATACCAGATGATTTCCCTTTGTTGGACCCAGGAATCAATATTAAATGATATCTCTGAAAGATAACTAATATCGATTCTCTCTGCCTGTATCACGGTCGTCTCAAGCCGAAATTTTTTTTATGGCCGCCATGTGTCGACCGGCTTTGTTTTTCTTTCTGAATTCTGTTTTCCTTGGCGCGTCATTCCCTTACCATGACATTAATCAGTTTTGACAGAATCTAATATCTCTTTTTCTTACGGAATTTTATGTCTCGTGCGAAAAGTATCTTTCTTCGTAAATAAAATCTTTTTAACGTTGCTCAGTCTATCTTTCGATATAGCTCTTTCTCGCTTTATGTCTTTCCTGTTTTTAATTTCTATGGTTAATCAGTTAGCCAATTACCATAGCTAAATAGTGTCACACCTCTCCTGATTTGAATTGCTTTGACTACTACATCTGGGATGTCGTCGAAAGCAAGACGAACTGGAAACTATAACATACCAAGGTTGAGCTCCGGTGCTATGGACACGATGGTCAGTATTAAAGAGAATCACGATCCGGAAATGCATTCTCTTTTGATACTAAATTGAAGACGTCCTCGATGGGAAGCGCTGTTTTATTGAATAACCTTTTCCTTATTTTTAAGTTGAGCCTGACTATATTTGTTCAATATACTGATTTTCGCTATTGACTATCACTTCTTTTTTTACTCTATTTTGTTCTCTGGTGTAAATTGTATATCTAGAGTAAATCATTGCTTATAATTTTTCTTTTAGAATGTTTCTTTCTTCATCCAATTTAAAACGACGTCATCTTTTTACTTTGACATTTTTAAACATTTTTCTTGCATATTGAGTAAATGTTTGTCTTTGAATTTATTTTTTCAATTTTAATGAAATTATTTGCAATTATTGTTGAGCGATTGCCATATCTTTAACATTGGAAGTAAAAAAAAAAAATTATGAAAAATTATTGGTTATTAAAATTTTGTCTTTTCAATTTTTCCAATAAACCCTTTTTGACGGTATATAAGGCGCACTTTTTATTTTTACTAAAAATATCTTAAAATTCCCCTGCGTCTTATATGCCATATGCATGTTTAAAATTCACAATAGTCGGCCGAAATTAGATGACGCATTATTTAACGACAATGATAGTCGTATTGAAAATGAGTATCAGAGTTTTGATAGCGAAGACAACGAATTTTATGGATTTGAAGAATACAGTTTTAATGGTAACTTTACTGTTTTTCTCAATTGTAATAATTGCTTGATTTTTATTTTGTTTTCTTAACTTTGGATATAATAAAGTTTTTATAGGCTTGTGTTCTTTTTTTCCTATTATTTTTCATTTAATTGTAATCACGGCTTGTTTAACCAAAATAACCTTATAAATATAGCCTAGGCTGTACCATTTACTAATAATTTTACTAATTACTAATTCTTTTCTTGATTTACCCTGCTGAAATTGGGGTGCGTCTTATATACCGTCAAATACGGTAATTAAAATATTTTTTCAATCCAATGCATTTATTCTACGGTGAAAAAAAAACCAAAACAAAACCTGACATTAAACATACTAGACGACGAAATTACAAGCGATGGATTTACTGGGATTGAATTACCGTGAATGTCAGGATTAACCCTAACTCTGCCAAGGGCGGAGGTATAGAAGCTGTTACCTTTGTACTTAAACATTTCAGAATTATTATCAATGCTTTCTATGTCTAAGCAATCATGTTGCTGAAAGTGGAAATTGCAATAAGCTTAACCTATAAAGTGTACTTCAGCATTTGTTTTTAAACCAGAGATGATTTGTCCACAAGATGAGTTACGCGCAATTCTTTTGTAAATTAACTCCAATGTAGGGAGTGAATTGACTTTTTATAAAAATCACGTTCCTATACCTTTAAAGAAAAGGAAAGGGTATCATCATCGTCATTTCTATTAACAACATCAACAAATGGAGGCTTAGATACAAATATACGAAACTCCATGTACCGATCATGATACTCAGTCTGTAAGACTATAGAAGGCACATGCATCACAGCCAAACGTGCACAATATGGCTGTAGGTTTTGGTGAAAGCCGGGCATAACCTTGCAGGTAGGCCCAGTTTTGTCCCGAGAGGAGAATTCTTCAAACTAGAAGTTTTTTCTCTAGACAAAACGCGTCACTTAGGATATATATATATATATATATATATATATATATATCCTATTTTTCATTCGATTTCACACCCACCTACCGTATATTTCCGCGTATAAAACGACCTTTGAATCCTATTGGGAGTCGTCTCATACAACAATTCTAAAAAAGAAACCTTAAATTCTGAGTGACGTTTGTCGGTAAGCTAACCTCCGCCTCGGTGCGAGAACCAATAACATACATGAAACGATTCACAATATCAAATAAACTTATAATAAAATAAAAATCATTTTATAAGAAATTTAAGCCACTTGAGCGTGTATCATCTGATCTGTCTTTTCAGAGAGAAAGCAGACACTGTTGAGCTCTTGTTTAATCGTGAATTTCAAAAATATTTTTGGTACATTTCGATTTGTGGGAAAACAGCAGCGTTTAATTTTTCTTCCAAAACCAATAAAACGGTTGCCCTCCAAATTCCGAGTAATGAATTTGGAGCATACCTGTAGGTTATATAAAGAGAGGGGACTTGGAGTTCATTTTCGGGGTCGACGAACAACTGCTGCAGAAACCCATGTCGCCCAGGTCCAAGAAGTAAAAACAACATAGAATGAATTTGACAACCATCAGACAAGAATTGAAACGAACATCAAAGTCTCTCCCAATCACAAGGAAAATTATTTGGCTGGTGTGATTGTTCTATTCTTAGCTGTTACCACGAACTTTGCTTCGAAAATTGTACCTATTCTTTGAAAACTATTCAGTGAAGTATTTTCTCTTTTCTTCGTTTTATTCTTATATTGTATTGAAATTATTACGGAGTCGCTAAGTGGGTACCCTGTGATTGGATGAAAAACAACCAATCACAGGCTACCTTTTTAGATTTTCACCAAACCCCCACAAACTCGCTTCCTCTTTTGCTTGTGGGGACCTTCGGAGACAACACGTTCCCCGTCTGCACTCTCCGTCATCTAAAACCAGGACACATGTGTGGAGTTAGACAGCAACTGAAGCACAGAAGTCAAGACTATTTTCTTCCACTCAGCCAAAACGACACAAAAAATATAAAACTGTTAAAAGGGCGCATCTTTCAGATAAGTTCCGCAAACCCGACTGTTTGCAATTGAAACTTTCCTCTCTTTTCCTACAATACACAAGTTTTTTCAAACATTTTTATCTGTGTTTGTGTTCCTTTCTTCTTGCCGGCGTCACAATATTTTTGTTACCAAATATAATTGGGAAAATCCCAATAATTGTTTACCTTTTCCGAGGACCTTATACAGCATTGTAAGTTTTTATTGTAACGAGGCATATTTCATTTGCATTGATTATATTTACATACATGTTATTAGCCAAAATTTGGCACACAATGAACTTAAATTGTGTAATTCATTCATTTTTGCCTGTTAATAAATGTATTGTGTTTCTTAAACTCGGCTCAAGTCGCCTCTTTGTTGTGTGGCCTTATATATTAAATGTTACCTCAAACATTTGTTTGAACTATTTCTTACTTTTTTTAACCAAATAAAAAATCCTATACGTTACACAAATTAAATTGTTGAATGTGTTACACTTTAATACAATTCAATTATTTGAAAAAATCGAAGCTATAGCCGTTTATTTGGGTAATTAAAATAGCTGCACCTTTTTTCAAAAAGCACAACGACACTAGTCTTAAACTATTTGGGACAATAACTGTAGAATAATATGCTTCTATATTCTTTAAATAATATTACTAGATAAAACAAAAAATGTGTGAATTTAGCTCCTTTTTTATTTTTAACACGGAGTCAAAATTCAAACATATTTGGACAGCTTATTTAGCAGAGTCCTTACAAGGATTATTTTTTGTGTAAAAAGAAATATTGTTAAATGTTTTGACAATATAGAAAATAAACAGTCAAATAGAAAGCCTGTATAACGATTAAAAATAGATGAATGTCTATACAGGGTAGATTTTCTGGCGGAAGCAAAATTTAAAAGGTGTATTCATTGACCTCACTCAGATCGAACGTCGAGTGGAAAAGGAAGGCGCTGAATACTCCCTTTTCAAATGGCTGCAGAACAAAGAAACAACAACGAAGGTTTAATATTGAAATTATTACGAGACTTTCGGAGTAACCCGACCTTTGAACGGGCCTCCTGACATTGTTACAACAATCCCTGTGATTGGCTTAAAAGGAACGAATTAGAAGGCCCCTTACTGAAGCTGTTTCGTCCCGATCTGCGCGCTATGTTTAAATATTTCTTCCTCTTTCCCACGTTGGCTTCCAACGAGTAGCACGTACAAAAAAATAAATAAATAAATAAAATAAAAAAATGCTCTCGGAAAAAAGAAAACTTCAACAGATCTGTAGAAACCAGGATTGTAGCGCCTAATACACGTGAAGAATATCTTCTCAATTCTCAGAAATTGTGGACTCCGAGACATCGCTGCGCCACCACCACAAGAAATCACAAGACCTCAAAGAACTGTTAACAAGGCGTTTCTTTTCTGTGACAAGATAAGTCCACAAAATACCATTTTTTGCAACACTTCCTTTCTCCTCATTCTTCTCTTATGCTCATAAAAGGTTTTCATCTCAAAGTTTTGGTTGCGTTCTTTTTTCTCACGCCGTCATATCACTGAATTTATCCTCTTTTTTCCTACAGTGGTAATTACGTATCTTTTCGGATAAACTTAAATGAGTGAAATACCAAGACTAAAGAAATAAACAATTGTATTAACGTAAAATACAACAAATTATAAATCGGTGAAAATGTCTCGTTAAAAAAAAAAAAAAAAAAGAGAGAGAGAGATAAATGGAGTTGCAAAAGGCGTTCGCTGGGGGCGTAGGGAAGGAGATGGAGGAGTAATTGTGACTTTCTGGGGCGACGGACTTTGGCGATCTGTTTCTTGGAGATGGGATGTCGCTGTCCAACGAAGTCTGTGAACCCGGGCCAAGATGCCGTCCAACTGCCGAAAATGTCTTTTTCATGAGCTTTTATGTCCTTTTTTTTTTAGGCTACAATCGGCTCCAGTCTTTATTTTGTTTCTTTAGGCTGAGGTGGATGCTATTGGGTGGAAATTCTGGATTGCATTACTTATTTTTCTTTGAGTGTGTGAGTAAAGAAGATATGTGCGGAGCCATGTGTAATTGACGGAATTTTAGTTCAGTTTTGGGTGTTCAAAGCGTTCACATCCTGCCATTGGTGGCAATTAATATAACATGAATCAGAAGATCTGGTTTTAGGAAGAATGTAACAATAAATTTATCGTCTGTCTTTGTTGTGTGTCAATATAAATTAAATGTTACCTCAAACATTTGTTTCGACTACTTTCTTTCGTAGGGTTTTTTTACCAAATAAAAATCCTATAATTTCCACCTTATATATTACTGGCATAACTTCATAAGAAATTGCCTTTTCAAAGAATAATTCCCTATCAATGAAATCAACTTGTATCCATGCAAACTCAGCTGAAAAAATCTAAACATTGAATTATGATTGCGTTCACAGCAACCTTTATCTCTCGCTAAACTTTCAATGATGAATAAAAGACTGAATAAAAAAAAAATGTTGAAAGTGGAATGTATTATATTATCATATTGTTATTATCGGTATTTTGGGATTATCGATGAAGTATAAGTAAATGGCTATTATTTACAGCAGGTTGATGGTGTTGGTGATGATGAATTTGCAAGAGATCACGTGATGAAACAAACAAAACTATGGTTTCCCTTTTAAGGGACGTGTGTAGGAAAAACATATGGTATTGGCTTTGTTATTTCATTTATTTTGAATTTCTAAGGAGACAACAAGTAACAACACTTCCAATAACATCACCTTTATATAATCAATAAGCAGACGTTTTATATTAAAGGGTGCGATGGATAAATTGTCATCGAAATGACGCGAAAATGAAAATAACACTGACATCTCATTTTAACAGATATATTTACCAAAATTACACCAAAATATCTTGAAATACTAAAGAGTAAATTTATTCAATAAAATCACCATTGGCTTTAACCACGGCCTCCATACAAGTTTGAAATCTTGTGCAACTTTCAGTTCATCTTTGGTGAAACAAGAAGTTTTATTGGTCTCTAGCTTAACTGTGCCCCACACATAATAATCAAGGGGGTTACAGTCGGGGGAGTTAGATGGCCAGATGTAAGGGGTGATGTGATTGCAGAAATTGTTTGACAGTCGTAACTGGGTTCTGCTTGTGTGGCATGGTGCCGAGTTCTGTCGCCAGACATAGGGTCTTCCAGCAGTCACCTTTTTGACCCAGGGCAGCACTACCTCCTTAAGGCACTTGATGTAGGCCTCAGTGTTGAGTCAGAGGCCCCGTGGGAAGATGAATAGAGGCATAACGTCGCCATCACTAGTGATCACTCCAAACACCTTTAGACTCATCCAACTCTTTCCGAATCCTCTGCATTCTCCTCAGATTGAAACCCAAACACTGAAATGTTCGTATTGGAGCTTCCGGTGCGAATGTCAAGCAGGACAACATGCCGTTTCCGAATTTCTGGCGGAGTTAATTGCGTCATTTTCTCACAGACGGTACCCAACTGACCCTACTATACTTTGCAGTCGATAAAATAAAACAAACATAGCGACAATTTACCTATTGCATCCCGTGATAAATTCATGAAAATTTGCTATATTTTTTTTTTATCTCGTCTAATCTAAAGGTCGCCTTATATGCGGAAATATACGGTATATGTATATTACTTTATTTGTATTTTAATTTTATCCATATATAAATAATTGTGATTTTTACAAGTACTACAATAATTTTGAAATCGTCAGCAATTTAGAGTTCACGGTTCCTTTTATGACGCCCGTGACTGCGCTGCTGTATACCCTCTATCTTATCTCTCGATTTTCTATTTTTTTTTTCCTATCGTACTTGCTATCTATATCTACCAACCAACCTTTTGCTCCACCTTTCATCCTTCTTAGTATGTGATTATTCACTGATCCATGTTGAACTCGTTCTGTATTTTTCCCTTTTTTGTGCCAGTACGCCATAGCTGACCTTTAAGTTATACGTTTTACATTTTAAATTTATTGGCAGGAGTCTACTAATTTTGTCATTCGATTACCTACTATGAATCTTTATTCGTTTATAAATATTTATTAGGAACGAGTATTCAGCATTTATACAGACACATAAGAGAAAAACTATATTTCATTTGTCTTTAATTCTAGGCTACTCTAATACCGATCGATTTTTTTAGTTTGATTTTAGTCGTAGCCTTCTACTAAAAAAGTTTTGTAAAAATAAAATCCTCAGCTCTTGTGGCAAGGGAAATATGCTTGAGCGAAAAATGAGTGGCTGTAATTTCTCTAAATAAAAACGTGCTTATGTGCGAACGTTAGACAGTATTTTATTTAAGCAACTGGTGGGAATCCTACTTAAGATTTTTCCGTTATTATCTGAAAAACTGGTTGGAAAAGACCCGGATTAGAACAATTTATCAATGGAAAAACAGTGAGTAAAAAAATTACAGAAATAGGTCTTTTTTACAGACCAATCCCAGGAAAGGGGGATAGTATCTGATAGATTCATTTTAAAAAGGGGGATATAAAAACAATTGAAAGCAAACATTTGAGAAAACTAAAAGAAAGCAAATTATCACACACAAATAAACTAAAATACAAATGGTTTCTTTGGTATGAACCATTATTTAAATATTAATAAGAACTAGTTGTATAAATTTTAACAGTTGCATTTATTACACATTACGTGTCACACCTTCTCTAGTTGAATGAACTCTACCGCGTCTTGGAAATTGAGTTGATGTTACTGTGACGTAATACGCTGGATAGCAAATAAAAGATTGTATTGTCCAGGTCGTCGACACCTGCGTGATATAAGCAAAGACATTTTTAGCGGCTTTCGTTAGTTTATAAAAAGAGACCGCCACGGTCTTCATTAACAATTGTCTTTCTCGGAGGCTGTTCATCTATACATACCTTCGAATACCTCTTGCACGGGTGCATTAAAAAAAAAAAAGAAAAGAAAAGTAACTAAAGAAAGGAATATTTACCCACAAGTGAGTACAATACTTTCAATTTATTCAGTTAGTAGTAGTAGTACATCTTCACACTTCATGTTTGTGTTGGTTAGGTGACAGCAAGAGTGAGAAAGAAAGAACTTTGTGTAGTTTGAAAAGAGTTTGGAAGATTATGTTGCGCCAATTATACAAGCGTTTTCTGTCGTTTTCTGTTAGTTGAAAACTAAATGTTTCCAAGTTTTATTTTTACCTCACTTTTGTTAAAAAGATAACAATGTAAAAAAAAAATTCATTAAAACAAGAGATAACTAGATCAATTACGACAAAGTAGTGAGTTCGATCCTCACTGGATGCGCCATAACCACGACCTTGTGCCTTACCTAAGCACCGCTTAATAAATCGCCAATAACAGGATGAAAAAGCCCCTCAGACTCAGTTGAAGACACACACACACTTATTAAACTGGGAGTCGGTCTTCTCTTAGGGTTTGAAAATTGAGTTATTTTCCAAGTGACCCACCTTGATAATAATCAGTATTCGAAAATCTAGGCTTGAAGTCTGACGATTAGGACCAGTGAAAAAATACACAATTATCAGAGAGTGGACCACTCCCTAATCACATCTTGTGTGCGTTTGCATGTTTTATACCTTTAAAGTTTAAACACACAAAAAGTAAAATGTGAAGGAAAAAAAAAATAAGGTAGTCAGTACTTTTGAAGAAGTAAACAAAACAAAGATCGCGATCATATGCAAATACACGCACAGTTTGTTTATATGAGAGACGAACAGTTTGATGATTATTTACGGTGTGAAAATGACATCCACTATGCATTGTTGATGCAATGTTGATTTCGATGTCCGTAAAATGCTCTATCACTAGATATTGACCTCTCCTCTCACATTAGAAGATTCTAACAATTTCTTATTCCCCTACCCCACACGCAAATAAATAAAGACTAAAAGTGTAAATTTTAAGACTATTTTTTACTCTGTGTGTGTGTGTGTGTGTGTGTGTGTGTGTGTGTGTGTGTTTAGAAACTTAATCATATTGTCCCCGACCTTTTTTTTTTTTTTTTTTTTTTTTTTTTTAAACACAGATAATTACATTTGAAATTATACGGGTGCATGTTACCTACCTTTCGAGTATTTATTACCAAGCCCATTTCGGAGATCATTACTACTACTTTTATACTTACCATTGTATTTGTGGCCTTGTACCAGTCTAAAACAAGGCCTTGTAGATTTCTAATAAATCGATTAGGATTTGAACTTTCCTATTAGAAATGTGCGAATTTGATTTTTTTTTTTTTTTTTTTTTTGCACATGACATTTTTTTCATCTTCAATTCTTTAAAATATAAAATAAGCGAAACATTTTTCTTTCCATAAACGAAAAGTCGAAAACCGTAAAAATAAAAAACAGTTAAATTTTTGGAGATAAGGAATTAAAAAAGGACTTCGTGTCTATGATTTTTGCCTTAATGCCGGACACTGTCGTTTTCTTTCTTTCGGGCAGAAAGCGGGAAAAAAATAAGACGTGTCGGATCCTGCGGCAGCTTACCTCCATTGCACAATTCAAAGAACTTTGATTTTATGATTATTGGTGAGTTTGGTGTTGGGGAGAAACACGTGTGCGTACGCTCCCCAAATTAAACTGTTCGCATACCATCCCCTTTAAGGGGTTGATAGAAATAAGAGAACTTTCAAAGTAAAGCTAAAAGAAAACTCTCTTGTTTTTTTATCCTTATTGTAAACAAGCTGACGTTCCTTACAAATTTCGTTTTCAGCAGAAAATGACACAAAAAGTGACAAAAGTAAAAGCTAGTATAATTTCCTTGATTATTTATTTTATTTTGGATACTAACGATTTACTGAAGCAATTTGGTAAACTCTTCGTTTTGATGATGATGATGATGTATTTATTAATGCGTATTATTGTATGTAAATTACGTGATTAGAATGCCACACAGCACTTACTAATCGGCGCCTAAACTTATCGTCTTTTTAACACTTCTTGCTATATTAGTAAAAAAAAAAGTAAAGGTGTGTACAAGGTTTTGTATTTTTCCCCTGGTATTTTCCTACCTAATTATATGGCACAAAAATCGACGAGCATCTTGTTTTAAACAGTTTTTAGCACGTTTCTGAAAACAGTGGAAAAAAACACATCCGGCGATAGAGGGTTCAAATCCTATGTTCCACATTCATGCATTGCCTTGAAACAGACTAAAAAGCTGAGCTTTACTTTGGGTGATTGTAAAAAGAAAAAGTAATTTTCTATTTTATGTACGATGGACTGTCCCCTCGAGCTATAATTTTTACGAGACGGGAGAGTCCATGAAAAATAAAATAGGGAGTTACATTTCAATTACCCTCTGTGTGTGTGTGTGTGTGAAACCATAAAATCCAAAATTACTTCGTATGTATAAATACACTGAACACTTTTTGTGGATCACATATTACTAGGATCTAATTGGATTATATTCCAAAGAATTGCCTTCTATATATATATATATATATAAATATATATATAAATATATATATATATATATATATATATATATATAAATATATATATAAATATATATATAAATATATATATATATATATAAATATATATAAATAAATATATATATATATATAAATAAATATATATATATATATAAATAAATATATAAATAAATAAATATATATATATATATATATATAAATATATATAAATAAATAAATATATATATATATATATAAATATATATAAATAAATAAATATATATATATATATATATAAATATATATAAATAAATAAATATATATATATAAATAAATATATATAACTTGTTAAATATAAATAAATATATATAACTTGTTAAATATATATAAATATATATAACTTGTTAAATATATATAAATATATATAACTTGTTAAATATATATAAATATATATAACTTGTTAAATATATATAAATATATATAACTTGTTAAATATATATAAATATATATAACTTGTTAAATATATATAAATATATATAACTTGTTAAATATATATAAATATATATAACTTGTTAAATATATATAAATATATATAACTTGTTAAATATATATAGATATATATAACTTGTTAAATATATATAGATATATATAACTTGTTAAATATATATAGATATATATAACTTGTTAAATATATATAGATATATATAACTTGTTAAATATATATAGATATATATAACTTGTTAAATATATATAGATATATATAACTTGTTAAATATATATAGATATATATAACTTGTTAAATATATATAGATATATATAACTTGTTAAATATATATAGATATATATAACTTGTTAAATATATATAGATATATATAACTTGTTAAATATATATAGATATATATAACTTGTTAAATATATATAAATATATATAACTTGTTAAATACAACAAACAATGAACGTCTATTATGTTTTATCATGAGCCGTTCTAAACTTCGTATAGTTGCTTTAAATTTGGGGTATATATATTTCTGTTTTATACGTTATTTTTATACATACAATTCAAGTAACTACTGTTTTTAATTAAACGGTATTAATTACATTTTACAGGTTTGAATATTCGAGAAATTTCGTAGAAAATATGCGTTCTCCGACAGAAATCGAACCTGTATTCCTACACGGAAACCATTTGATCTGACGTGCCATACCATTTAGCTACATAGAAGCGTCTGATTAGCAAAGTCCAAATTACTGTTTTTAAATATACAATCTTCGATTTTTCTCGATTGATCATATATACTCACGTTTACGTATCTTAACGTAAACAATGACGACATATCCTGATAGGGATTAAGTCCAACAATTAATATATTTTCTGTTTATACGTTATTTTTATAGATACAATTTAAGATTTTAATTAAATAGTATTAACTATTCTGTAATCTGAAAAAAAATTTAAAACATTCTAAGCAATCTAATATTTTATTGAATTTTAGGTACTTTGGCTTTATAGTTTAATTTACGAAGATGCTTGTTGATGAAATATTAGTAAATTACCAATAAATTTTAACTTACTCAGAAAATAAGAGAGATAAACAATAGTAACGTCGCGATTAGACATCCATATTACAAAAATCGACACGTTTATACAGACATCACTTTTTAAAAATAATGTCGGCCGTTGTATTGTAGTAAGCGTTTCCATTTATGATTAGTAAATATAGTTTTTACTTAATAACTGCTACAAATTAATACAGAATTTTGAAACATTTAAAAAGTTTGTAAATTATTTTAATTAAAATTTAAAAAATTGAATTTTTGTAAAAGTTCAGTATTAAACGAAAAATTTTAAGACAAGTGTCCATCATATAATTTATACAGAAAAGCAATTAAAAACTTTTCTAACTAAATGTCTTTGTTTTATTTTTACAATTCATAGATTTTCTGTAACTGGTGGTCCTGTTTAACGAAAACAAAATAATGATTTAAATTCTTCGAGGACTTGTACTTGTAATATAACTCTGCTGAGAGTAAGTGTGACGTATTACAGTATCTGATTTTATCTTATCTTCAAACTCAGATTCACAGACACAGATCTGCAAGTCAGAAGTAAGAAATCTGTTCTATTACTTATATAGTCTCCTATATCTAGGAGGGTTGTGCTCAACATTGAGGATAAGAAGTTCGAAGATATAAAATCCTAGAAATCGTAATTAATTATAAAGTGCTCTCTATAGGTTTAAAATTTGCTGAAGAGAATTCTCATTATTGCAGATTGACTGCTTGTGGATATATACTTGGCTTAAAAAAAATGGATTTTTTTTTTGCTTCTTCTGCCATTTCAAATTACCAATTTTTAGTTGGTACGTGTTTCACTTGATATCATTACTATTTTTTTAACAGTGAAATTAATGTCAATCGATCTAGAGATCAAGATTTTCTTACTAAGAAAATGCTCCCACAGGAAAGAGAAAAAAGGGAAATATGGGTTCGATTCCTGCCAGGAATCATTTTCGGTAGTAAAGGCTTCTCGATCGGTTTTACTACTTAAATTAGCATCGATATCAACTCAAACACGCGTACCCACTAAAAATAATGTTCATATACTTGTGTGTGTGTGTGTGTGTGCAGAATGGTGCAATGGTAGCAAGTTATTACGACTATGCGGTGACTATCTTTCCTCAGTGGGTGCGTGGCCTTGTGTTAGACTAAGCTAAGTCTAAAGACTGCTTTGCCTCAAAATGTTTTATAAGATAAATTATTCTATTTCGATTTTGTCTACGAAATAGGTTGCAATTACAATTATTGAATTTTGCATATTTACTTACGTGGACACAAGGCCAAAAGAGGAGTAACCAGTGAGGATCGACTTCACACGCTAGTGATCAATCTGCAAGACGTTAAAACTTATTCACAGTAATGTTTACATATCAAAGGATACAGCTACTTCTGGGGGTAGCATAAAAAACGAAACAGTGATTATTATTTTATGTTAGTGTTGACTGTATTTGAACTCTATTATTTGGTATTTTTTTTCTTGTTTTTTTTTTTTTTTTTTAATTATATTGGTATGACCAATAGTCAACTTGCCAGAAGACCTAACATCTTAGAAAAGAAAAAATCGCAAACAAGAAAAGAAAAAGACCAAAATGCAAACCTCTACCTAAACAGTAAAGTGTTCAATGCCTAAATGAAATAGATTGTGTTCTTGTTTTGGAACGTGCAGTCGCAACGCTGAGTTTGAATTTAAATTTTAAGGTTAAAGTTCTGCGTTTATGTACAAATGTAGTGATAACAGAATTTAATTTGAAATTAAAATAACTGATCCAAGTGCAACTTTCGGATAATAAGTGCGACATTACTGTAATTATTGAACAATATAGTTCATGCCACTTTGACGGAAAATTTACCAGTAAAAAAGAATTCTCTTATCACTACATTTGTACATAAACGCAGAACTTTAACCTTAAAATTTAAATTCAAACTAAGCGTTGCAATTGCACGTTCCAAAACAATAACACATTTCTCATAGCATTTTTTGGATTACAACCTTGTTTTCGTTTGTCCACTTATTACCGAGAGTATAAACAAGAACACAATCTATTTCATACCTGAGGATGTTTGTAGGAACAGACGAAAGCTTGTAAAATAAAAAGATCTAATGCAACGGAAATTTATAAAACAGGATCTTTTCATTCATAAATAGATTCGGGGTTTTTGTATATTATTGAATTGTTCGCGAAGATGGATTTCTCGCCATTTAATCATTAACCTTTGTATTTGTTTTATGTATGAATAATTCATGAATTTGTAAATTAATCGCACCTTTATTGTTGAAATATATATATATACACACACGCACAAACTAGTGTGAGTGTGTTAACGTTCTTGTGTATTGATCAGTTGAAGATTTCGTATTATGCGTTGTTGAAACCTGTTGCCCTTGTCCTGCATTTGTACACATTATACCGATAAGTAACTATGTCGACTAAAAGAAATAATGTTCGGTGTAGGGATAAATTCATCCGCCCACCTCTGACCCAACGTGGACAAATGTGACACAAGGTAGGATTCAATGTTAGGCCCCAGAAATATACATGTAGGGAGAGAGAAAAATGTTACAGTCCTCTGCAGCGTATGCTGCAAAAGTATCAGGGTACAACCACTTAGTATAGGGACCGCCCATAAAATACTATACCTAAGGTTTAAAATGAATTTTTAAAATCGAAAATCTTGAAGTTTTTATTTTAGATTTAATTTCAAGTTAATAGATTATTTTAATATTTTCAATAAATAATATACTTTGCCCTATTTAAAAATAAAATAATTTAAATAGACTAGATTTTTTTTTATAATTGCTGAAATTTAGCCATAGTTCATCGGAATGTAATTCTTTATTAAAAAATCTTCCAAAAATAAAATATACTTCTGACACTTTGAAAATTTGATCTGAAACAATACTTATTTTAAGGTTTTAAATAACGCAAAAATACATTTTTTTAACACGGCGATAGCTGTTTAAGCTGTTGACAGCGTGATGACAGATGGATATTTATTTAATGTTTTTCTATAGTCTCTTAATCTGTAAAAAAAAAAAAAAAAAAAAAATAATTGAATATAACATGAGCACTTTTTTATATAACTTAAGTACTCGGTAATCTTTAAAAAGTTAGGAATATATTCTCCGTAATATAATGTTTTATTGAATTTTAGATACTTCTTTAAATTTACTATAGTTATCACTATTTCTGATGTTGTGTATGAACTTCTGTATTTGTTCTGCTTTTAATTAACATTAAGCTTTAAATAATTTCTCGAAATTAAATAAATTAAATAAGTAGTATGTAACAGATGAACGAAAAAAAAAATTTTTCCTTGACTTGTGAATAAGTCCTGAAAGTTTCATTATAATTTAACAATTATTTGATTTTTTTTTTTTTTTTTTTTTTGTGAGAATTTACATAGTTCACTCGCTGATACAAAAAATAACCAAAATTTCGAGTGTTCTAAAAAGGATTAAAAATATAATTAAATAAAAGAAAACAACTTTGGTCTTTCCTCTTAATAATTAAGAGTGACTACAAAACTTTTTAAAAATCAAATTTGGTACATTTTTCACTATGACATTCTTTTTTTCAGCGAATATTTAGTGCTATGAAGGAGGTCCTGCAGCGGAGCTGGAGTCTCCTGAGACCAAGGATATCTGCTTTAGTACTTTGTCCTGTCTGTAAACAAGGGAAGGTTAGATATCTTCTACACTTGAATCGTTGTTACTAGTACTTGTTGATACCAGGCAGGATAGAGTAATTAATAACATTTAATTACTCAATCCACTGACATGTTACATTTGGATTCGGTTGATCACGCGATATTTTGCCTTATCAGTTTTGCTAGTGCTTATGATAAGACCTGCCCTTGACCGAGGTAGGTCTTGTGTTGCGTTGACTGTTCAAGTCGATCTGGGCATAAACAACTTGTGCATTGTGAGGTATTTATGTAAGGAAATCAGCGGCGCTGTTTAATGATAACGTGTTCAACTAATGAAGAACATGAGACTTGAACCTTTCATACTTAACATTACATTTCGTTCAACTCTCGACTTTGTCGATTACTCTCGACCAGTGTGAGCGGCAGCCTCCACGAAATCCTCATCTGAATGTGGACTTTTCTCCGCGTAACGACGTCTCAAAGACTGCCAAAGTCATCTCTGGAGTGGTTGATTATATATTAATGTTTTTATCAGTCTCTAAATCTTATTCTTATTTTATTTTTTGCCGGAGAGCGTATATGTTTCTTTTATAAGATTTCTCTGATTTCTACCCGCCGGTAGACGAAAATAAATAAACATGCACTTTAATATATAAACGGAGCGTCTATTCAAATACGAGATAAAACTCGTCTAAATTATTCAATAAAACACATCTAGATCTATAGATCTATTCATCTCATATATAACACATATTACAGTTCAAAATTTTGAGAGCACCTCTGGTAATTTTTTAAATTACCCCCAAAAAGTAGTAGTTTTTTTTTACTTTTATTTAATGTAAAATATTATACATGATTAAAAAAGTGAAACATGATTTTATTATTATTAGAGATTTTATTACGACAAAAAGAAAAAGCATTTTATTAAATTTTGCTTTCATCAAAATATCCTCCTTTTAGCCTTGATTATTGCAACACAAATTTTTGTCATTCGTTGCAAAAGTTTCTCAAAGTTTAATAATTGATTTCATTCTTTTTTTTCAATGACTAACAGCTCTTTTTCATTTGGGGGATGGAAAGGTTTCACTCTGTCAAATTCATCTCATGCTAATTCTGGGGTGGCTTCTAAATTTTCAACTGTAGGGTAAGTGTATGTATGTATGTATGAAACAATTTGCCAAAGCGTTTTGTGCTGACATGAGAAATTTTCTTGGTTCATACTGAGGTATGTAATAAATAAATCAATAACATTGCTATCTAGAACTTAGCATATTTCAAGACGAACAGTATTTTTAGCAAGAAGGTGCTCAGTAGAGAACTAGAGTAACAATAATCGATAAATTAATAAGACCCGGTTGATTGAAATATGTCAATTGAACTTTGTTAATTTCCTGAAAGTGTGTGTGAATTCACAACACTCAAACAGAAAAGAAAAAGACTGAATACGCAGCAAATCTACCCTACTTTTTTTAACCCCCCCCCCAAAAAAAAACTTTGGGAGTTTCACACCTTATAAATTTGATTACTGGATACAGTACATCAACCGAAGAACTGTGATGAAAACAACAAAGATGAAGATAATTCTAGTCTTACTTCGAAGAACTCAGAAGATAATGACAATCTGAGAATTTCAGCCAACATTAAGAAAGCTTGGAAAGCACAGCAACCAAATCAAAATGACAAAGAAATAAATTAAACAAATTAATTTGGTGAATAAAGAAAATGCTTAATATCAGAATTTCCAACAATATGTACATTGCCTGCTGTCGGCATTTTCAAGACACTGAAATGTCGCACTCTCGGGTTTGCGTTATAAACCAATTAGCGCTATTTCCAAACCACTGCAAATATATATTAGCTTACAATACAACCTGTTTTGTATTGTTTTTTTTTTATATTCTGTGCCGAGAATGTGGTTTAGCTTATTCTTTATTGCAGAGTATCCAAGCTAAACCAAAATGGCGGCGCCCATAAGAAACAGCCGTCAGCGTGTTTAGTCATTTACTTTCCAGTAAATAACAATTTTATAAAAATAATGGTGATTCGATATTTTACGTATTCAAAATCAAAATAGACGCTAAAACTACATTGCAACTTCAGTTTATAAAGCAGCAACACATGATCAAGTGATGGATGCCATCTCCCTTTCGAGTACAATGTACCAGGGTAACACATGTGATTTACGAGTTGAGAAAATTCTCTGCATTAACATTAAAATTAGATATATACGGAATAAGACAAAATTACAAGTAGCAATCTATATTTAATATACTATAATAATATACTAAACAAATAATAGCATATGATAAAAAAAATCATAATTGTAGAATTATTTTGATCTGTTACAATAAAGTATGAAAATTTTAAAAATAGGTCAGGTTTATATATAACTAGCAGTAGAGCCCGGCATTGCCCGGGGATGTAACAGTAAGAGATAGATCAAGTATCGACCATCATAAAGACAGAAAAATAAAATTGACAAAAATTATTGTTTAAGGTTGACGGACACCCATGTCTTAATTAGTTTTTTTTTTTTTTTTTTTTTTTACGAATTGGTCAAACCCAAACAATAACATTTTCAATCGTTATGAGTCTACCGATTGAATAGAATTTTATTATAAACAATTGTCTTGTAAATGGAATTTTTAAAGCATTCTGAATGTAAAAATAAAGAAAAAAGTGTGCAAGACAATAAGAAACACTACCTGCCAAAAAAAGTGAAGTTTTGTTGAAATCGGTTGAAAAATGTAGGAAATCCGATCTCATATCTAAACGAACACGCACACACACAAACAACCAACCTGGGTTTTAAGTATAACTCGATATGAGTTGTCCCCCTTTAATTCTCACGATGCCTCTTAATAGTGTTTTCAAATTGATTTCGTGCAAAAACAATTGTGTTTTTTCAATTTTTGAGGCGCTGTCAGAACCACCGCAAGGTAATTTTACGTAGTCCGGTGAACTTTTGTTGAAATCAGTTGAAAAATGTAGGAAATCTGATCCAATATATAAACGTACAGACACACACAAACACACACACACAACCTGGGTTTTATAATAAGTATGACGTCAACCGGAAGCCTTCATTCACCGTGTGTTACTTAAATAAAATGGCACATGTATATAATTTCCTTTAAGATAGATTGCATATTTAAGAAGAATCATGTACGTACACGAGTAAAAAACAAAACAAAAGTCAACCTAAATTTATGAGAATCGAAGAACCGGCGAAGAAGAGAAAGAGTGTAGGAGTGAGACGTTAAAAGTAGCTAATTTTTAGAATTGGCGTTTATTTTTAAAATAATTCCTTGTCCCTGTCTTTTTGTTTCTTCACGATATTCATTAATGATTGAACTCTAATAGAAGAATCCGCCCACACTTCTCTTTGACCAATAACATCAATAGAACTTAATGACTACTTAGTACATCTCTTTCCAAGTGTCCCATCTTTGGAGATGGAGTGAATAGGCCCAAGGACGGGTATAATTAATAACTGGCGAAAGCGGAAACTATTGTTTGCTTATTAACTTTTACTATCCAGGCTTACTGTTAGTGTTAACATAATAACTTTCATCATCTCTCGTGTAAACAAAGAAATGGTGATTCCAAACATACATGTCACTTTTTGAAAAGGACACCGCACAAACAGACAAGCTACTGTTGCCAAGATAAACGACTCAATCACTTTGCTTACGATTAACAAGTCTTCTTACGTCAATAACCTTCTCTCTTTTATCAATCTCATAAGAGAAAATATCAAACATTCGTCTCAGTAAATCTATGTAGGCTTAAGCTTTTTATCCGTACACGTTAACGAATTATCCAACAAGAAGGATCTAAGGGGAAAAAAGAACAATAATCTAATTTAATTATTCTGCAAAGAATTTAAATTATTTTTTGTTTAAAACTTCATTCAATAACCAAGTAATAAATAAAAAAGTATTTTTTTAATTTATTATTTGATTATCGACTGAAAATTTGTTCATTTGCAGGCGGGAAAATGAGTTAACACCAATGATAAATACTCTTCTTGACTGTCGTTGGGGTTAAGCCTTTTTATTCTTCCCACCTGCAAATGAACATCAAAAGTCGGTTATTACAAAGGGTTCATGAATGGACTAGTCAAGAAATATTGTTAATTTATAGAAGTAATGGTAAAATGTTGAGGACCATCTTCACATAGTATAAAAAGATTTTTTTTTTTGTTAATTTGATGGAAAAATAGTGGGCCTTTTGCTGTTAAATATGGTGATTTTTTTTCTAAGAATAGCTTAGATGTGACACAAAGGCGAAAGTATGGGGCACCCAGTGAAGATCGAACTCTACCCAATCGTAATTGTACTAGCGAGACATGCTTGCTAACAGTTACGCCACATTTACTGTCAAATGTGTGAACTTCTCTAATGAACAGCTGGTTTCTTCATATTTTTCTGTTTCTTGTAATACTAGTAATTTTATTATGATTGTCAATTTTAACCTTGCGTTATTCATCTCGGATTTCCGAAATGGATAATCCCCTGGCGTTTGCTTCCCACAACAACTGAGCTACAACGGCACCACACTACATGCGACACTACCTTGTCGAGGCAGGAGAATAGTGGAAGGAAGCAAAAAGAGCAGGTTGCCAACTTCAGAATTACAAGTACTTCAAAAATTTTGGTGTAACAAAACACCCCATGTGACTAACGCAGTGTTAACTGTTTTCGTGTTACACTTTCCTTTGTCCAAATTTGCCAAGAAGTTTGTACCGCTTATTAAAAAAAAAAAAAAAAAAAAAAAAAAAGACTCCATTTTTTTTTTTTTTTTAACATTAACTTAATGTCACAACATATTTGCTATTTCATTCTCTTTCAAACAACTTTCTTGTTTTATTTCGCAGGCATTATTATTATTCTTATCAAGTTCTGTTCTAAATTCTTGTACCAAGCAATTTAAAACTCATTTCATTACGAGAATTCTGTAAAGAACAGGATAAACGGTAATTCAATGTCTGTCCAATATGGCGGAGAAATGAAAGCTTATCAGCTCAGTTGTAACAATTTTTCTCTAGTCAAAGAAAAATGTATTCTTGTGATCGCCTGATCATATACATCTCTTCTGTTAAATGTTCTGAATGCTACCTAACGACAAAAACAAAAATATCGACAAAAATAAAAATAGATTGTCAGAGGTAAACAAAATTAAGGCAGGTTTTACTGACAAAATCTGTCTATGTATAATTAGAAAAAATATTTTGCTTACATAATCGGATATTTTTATCTACTTCTCTTAAAATTATACGTTATAATTTATGCTTTTTAGCATCAGTGTTTATTCCCAGGTAAAACATTTGCATTTATCCCCACCTGTGAGAATCAACTATGAGTAATTATTTTGAAATGTATGAAAGAACAAAATAGCGCGCTCGGTTATAAATGAACTTAAAATAGATTTACTTTTAATAATTATAATGAATAATCAGAAGACATATTTAAACAATGTCTATTTTCGTTTGACTAGAAACTTCAATAAACGTATTTGTTCTTCAATTCAAGAAAGAAAATATCGGTAAATACATTTAGATGTTTAAAATTTGCTATTTTATAGTGGAAGAGGGCTCAATATCAGAGAGTGTGTTTATAGATATAGACGCAGTATAAATAGTATAATGGCTGCCAGTTTCACGCCATAAACGATCTTCAGAACAAACTTGATTTGAAGATCGCTTGAAGCATAAAACTAACAGCTATAGTGTTCATATAGTTAGATATTCAATGAAAAATGCTGGGACGAACTACATTCCTTGGTTCCGCCAGGTCTAACCTTCATGGCTTGGACCCGCCGTGTCACTAATATAGTAGCAAACCACCCACAACCCCTCTGTATTCCATCGGTGAGAAGTAATTTCCACTCGAACAGCTTCTTCCCTCAAACCACTGCTCTGTGGAACAGACTCCCAAGACGATGTCCCCACAATCATTACAATCTTAACATGTTCAAGTCTTGAGTTAGCCGTTATCTCCCCCTCCTATCTATATTAACTACCCCCTTAACGTAACTGTTTACCTCGAGTGTCACCCGGCCCTTGTACAGAGGGAACCTTACTGTAAAAAAATAAAATAAAATTGACAAATGTTCTGTTGAATTATTTGATTGACTGATTTATGAGTTACATAGATAGCACATCACATTAAGAATCAACTACATGGCGACTGCTACGTTGAGATCTCAATGCGATCTTCAGATCAAGTGCCATTACATCATTAACCAAATAACAGAAACCATATCGAGGACTGCCAACAGCACATGTAACTAAGAAAAAAATGACATAATCAAGGTGGGTGACATTCCTCATCACTAAATAAAAGGTTAGGAAGGAAACGCCTATCAATACTGGAAAGATCGATAACAGCTACTAGACTTGAGAAACCTATTTTCCTTAAAAAGGGTTCTAAGAAAATGATTTAAATTTCTACCGAAAATAGTACCGACTGCTCGGTCAATAAATAACAAATGTTTCCTTATAGGGAAACAGTTAATATTACCATTACTATTTAGCAAGTGATAGAATATACAAACAATTTGGACATGACAATCAGCACTGTATTGTGGCTGTCACTTTTACATTTCAAGCGATCTACAAACCAAGCTTGATCTGAAGACCATCTGAGATGTGAAACTGACAGTCATCGTGCAGTGTTGATTCCTATGTCCCCACTGTCTATATCCATCCAAAATATATAGCTCGATAAATGTTTAGTGGCATTTGGTCTGAAGATCGCCTTCAGGTGTGAAAGTGACAGTTGCTTTGTTGTATTTTTCTACGTTCCATTGATCTAAGAGTCAACCAGTCGGTTAAGTTTATTAAATAAAAAAAATTTTTTTTTTTTTTAAATATTTTCAACATTAACTTAACGGAACAACGTATTTGTTACTTATGAATGATACTATTTTTTTATACTATTTATACACACATCTCTCACGTGAACATTCACAACTAATTTACTGGATTAAGCAAATTCTTTCGTTTTAACTGAAAACATTGCATAAACCTCAATCAACATTGATTCCTTTCAATGTCAGTCTTAATTCATTGGGTTGACATTTAAGAGATTGTATCTGTTTACATCTAACTCGAATATTAGCAGGCAGGTTGATTTCTATTTTTAAATTTAGCATAGCACAAGACCATGTGTGGGGACACTAAAGTTCGAACTCCCTACTCTAGTAGTTATCTGCAAGACTTGCTACTTAGCACTTCTCTACAGCAGATAAGTTTAACAGTGTAACAAGGATTAGAAATGTAAAACATCCTATGAGGATTGAGCTCACTACGATTGTAATTATTAGGTTGGTGCAAAAATAATGACGTAACAATGTCGTTTTTTGACGTATTTTTTAAGGTCAAAAAACGACATCATTACGTCATTATTTTTGCACCAACCTAATATCTATTAGAATAGTTTGCTGACGCCAGCTCCACAGCAAAGTGTTTAATTTGGAGCAGGGTAGCAGATTCGTAGTACTATGCGGTAATGGTATACGAGATTAACTTACTAACAACTATACAACAAAACGCCAAGATTTCTAATAAACTTCACCTAGTTTGACACAAGGCCACTAGTATTAGGTAGACAACCAAGAAGGATGGAACTCATACCGCGAGGTTAGCATACCAGCACTCGACGACGTAGCGCCAGATATGTAGATTGAAACAAGGCCACAAGTGAAGGATGCTCGTTAAGCATTGATTTTAATAATCATTTCTATGTACTGCGTCCCATTAAAACGTATATCATAGCCCTCCACAATTTCCTATACCTTGTATCTCTTTGCAATATTTGTTCCTTTGCCCAGGCTCTTCCTATGTTCCTCCATCCATTCACGCAGGCTCGTCAGGTAGGTGGCCGGCTACCTTATGAGTGTCAAATTCTCCATGCCCGACTTCCTCGTTATATGTCCAAGAAACTTCGGTCTCATTCGGATTCTGAGTATATAACTAATCGTGACTTTTTTCAATATTTAATTTAGTTTTCAAGAAGAATGCTTTCTTTTAATTTCTTGTTCTTTTTAATACTGCAGCAATTTAACAGCCAAAATCGTGAATAAAAAATAACTCATTGCTTGCCAATTGTTGTTGTATTACGTTTAGCCTTGAACTTCTAAGAATAAAGGATGCAATTAGCAGTAGCCGAGGAAGTAAGGTTGCAAATGATATTCTAAGGTTATTATTGCATGCTGATAACAAGAGTATCACTTAGGAAGACTTAACGTTAACAAAACCTCAAATGTCTACTTCTGATAGAGAAAGATTTTCAGCAACCGGTTTTATTAGCTAAAAGCCTTGCCGGAATAATTTTTGCTAGAGTGTGACATTCAGAAAACAATCTCAATTTTAAATGAATCATGAAAGTTAAATAATCAATAATGGTAACGTTGGATTTTTACAATCATCAGAGGTTCATAAAAAAAAATAAAAAATCCTTGATGACATTTTATTAAAAATAAAAAAAGGGGAAAAAAGGCAGTTCTATCACACCAGTCGTACCATATTTATTTTTCTTTTGTATTTTTTCTATTTCTTGCATAAAGAAAGTGTTATAAACCGCGTCTGGTAGTACGAGAAAAAAACGAAAAGTACTGCTGGTGAGATGGAAGAAAAAGAAAAACTTTGTAACGAGAAAATATACAGTCATTTTTTTTTTTCAGCATGACTATAAGTTCACACTCGACATAAAATGAGGGATCTGTTTTCTCATATATAATATACTGACCCCCACTTTAAATGAAAACCTAACAGCAAGGGCCCGATAAAATTTTTATACGGCATAAATAAAATTCTCCGGTTTGGAACTGGACTTTGTCAGAGGCTATTTGACAACTAAGTGCAGTCCCAAACCGGAGAGTGGGCGAAGGCGGAAAACTGGCACCTCATAACCAGCTGCTTCGGGTAGATGGATTTCGACAGCCCAGGAAGGTAGTTCATCTAGGGGAAGAAAACCCCTGATTTTAGACCCCCTCTAGTTTGTGGTCATATGCCAAACACAGAAAAGGCTGTGGAAGTAAATCCAGACAGAAAATCCGAGTGGAGTCCCGAAGACGGTTGGCTGTCAACATTGACAACATTACGCCGGCAACTCCTGCAGCTATCCCCAAACGTATTAATATTAATACAGGATTTTACTGGAGATGAGGATCGTTCTTTATTGTTATTAATAAAATGACTCGCCCCAGTACCACTACATATTGATTATTACTATAATAACTGGAAAAATATGCTGAAAGACTTTTGTAAAAACCTAATAATAATAATGACTTAAACTATGGCATAATTTTTGACCACATGGATAACTCACGCGTATTAATTCGAGATTATATTGGATGTAAAGAGGGGTATTTGTTGTGTTGTTAAATGATAAACGGATTCCAACCTAATTACTACACAGAAAACTCACATGTGAATACTTTCTAATAATAGTAAAGTCTTAAAATATGCTGTCAATTCAGACGAATAATCTAGCTAGTTTAGATGGAAGAAAAAAATCCCCATTGATGCTTGTGAACTTAGAAAGAGCTGAGGGTAATCATGAAATAAGAGCAGACACCAAGCAGTGAAAAAGGAAAATTCTAAGAAAATATTTCGTAGAAGTTATATGATATAGCATCATATGACCTGTTTTGATGGTGGAGTTTCGTCTATTCTATCTCTCTCACTCCGAGATGCCAATTGTCTAACCTGCTGACCTGTATAGTTGCCTTGTGAAGTAAATGTTTTTATTTCACCTTACGCTGACAAATTGCCTTTGTATGTAGGTCTTCTTTATTTGCAACATCTGTACGTAACAGTACAAGGAGTTGGGCAAAGGTTTGTGGATACCAAATTCAAGAACAATTACGATTTCAGTGAACTTACAATGTAAAGTGCTTTGCTTTATACTGAAGAAATATACAGTCTCTTTGTTTCAATCACTTTTTATGGTCTTCGTGCCCTGTCGCTTCAGGACGTAGGCGATCATGGCTCTCCATAATTGTAGCTATTAATAAATTTTGTTATTTCTCCTAAATCCGATTCTGCCATCCATTTACTTCAGCTCATCAAATATGTTATGCGCTGCTTTCCTGTCCCTCTTGCCCTCATTCTGTCCTGTGAGTATCAGATTTTCCAAACCATCTTTCCTCATTATGTGCACCAGAAATTTGAACGGTCTCTTCCTGATGTTAAGTATGAGTTTTCCTTTTTGTTTCTCCTTTCTCTAAAAATTCGTCGTTGCTCACATGTTCGGTCCATGATATCCTCAGCATCCTTCTGAGGAACCACATTTCTGTTGCTTCTCGTATCTTCTTCATCTTTGAGGAAATTGCCCAGTATTCAGTCATATAGGAGGACAAATATCACGTAACAGTTCAGACCTCTTTTCGTTGGTTCTAACGAAGTTTTTTCTGCCTCTAAATTTTCTGCTTAGCTTTTGGAATGTATCTTTTGCTATCTTAATGCGTCTTCGGATTTCAGTGTCGCAATTTCCATCATCTGTTTGAACATTTCCCAAATATTTAATTTTTTATACTTGTTTGATCTTGGTATCTCCGATTTGTAATTTGCATTTTGGGCTCATCCTTTTGCTATTAGGTTGGTGCAAAAATGACGTAATGTCGTTTTTTGACGTATTTTTTAACGTTAAAAACCGACATTACGTCATTATTTTTGCATCAACCTAATAACAATCATGCATTGTCTTCTTGCATTTGATGTTTAGTCATTTCTTTTCGTTTTCCTTCACTACCTAATGTAGGAGTTTTTGTAGTTTCCTTTCGTGTCTGGTATCAAAACTGTGTCATCTGCATATCTAATGTTGTTAAGATTGTGACCGCCAATAACGAATACTGATAAGACATCTAATTCTCTCAGAATCGCCTCGCTGTATAGGTTGAATAAATCCAATGAGAAGACACATTGTCTTACACCCAATTTTATTTTCTATATATGCTGAACTATTTTTCTATCTGTATGCAGGCGGTTTGCTACGGTCGATTATGGTGATAGTTTGTGAACGAAAATATTTTCCCGCCTTGCCCTCTTGTATGTGTCTTTATTAAAGTAACAGAAATTCATTCTTCATTAACAATGTCTCCAAAACGAAACTGCTCTCTATTAATAATTTTAAAAGAAACTCCTTTTTTTTTTCTTTTCTTTAAATTCCTTCTTGAAAGAAACCAAAATTCTTGTCGCTTGATAAATTCTTTTTTACGACTTAACTCTTTACAGGTCATTTCCGGACAGAAAATATTTTTAGACTATAAGATTTTCTTTGGTAGGGGAGATAATGATTTACTGATACAAATGTTACTAATTAAATCTATAGCTGGGAGAGAAAATATAGATTCATACATTTACCCACAAGGGTAATTTGCGCGTGAGTGAGTATAACTAAACCAAATGAAATTGGAACTGATCTCCAATTAACAATTCAAAGTCGTTATCCATTACACCACTTGGTATTTTGAAGCAGTCACCCATCTTGGTACTGACCAGATATGACGTTGTTTACCTTCGGTGATCGTACGGGAACTGGTGCTTCAACATATGACCGTAAGCCTGGAATTATTGTCCGAGAACCAACGATAATAACTAAACTCTTGTCAGGTTTTTGTGAGGAGTGGATGGAATATTCTTTTTCACTATAAATTGTGACTGTCAGCATCTAAACCGAACCTCCATCTCTGTAAGCTTTTGATGATTAACTTATTGATAGTTATAAGAATTATTGATTGTGTAAAATATAAGGTCGCGTATTTGGAGAAGCAATTAAAACTCGCTGAATTTAAGCCGCTTGCTATTAATTACGGTTTAAAAAATAAATAAATAAAACGAACAGCAATTCAAACACGCACACCCACTAAAAAATAACGTTTAGTGTTTTTATATATATATATACATACATACATACACATATCTTATTAAATATGTTACTTATTAAGTCACGTCATTATTCACGAGAAAGTTAAATTCCAGTACGTACATAAGAATCTGGTGAAGTGGTCTGATGTAATATTTTTTTGACAAAAGAACCTGTTTCTCTTGTGTATTGGCGTTTTCGCAAATTCAGCGGAATGGCTGAAATGTTACCCATTTTCTTCGTCTTTCCTTTCATTCAATTCATCGTCATCTTTTTACTTTTTACCCCAACCATATGTCTTTGCCTCTTCCTTTTTCTGTAGCTTCTTGTTAATAATTAATGATCAGCACTACTATCATCCAGACTATAACGGTCAGAGAGTACACTTTGAACAGAACTTCTTGTTGCCTACGTAAGCAGACAGGCATGAACCTAAAATAAAACAGACCTCAATTTAAGAAAGCAAAATAATTTCCATCTGTCCTTTAATGCGTAAACTATTGCTATTTACTAAGCTTATTCCAATATGATTGGAAAATCAGAGAAAAAGGCCATTAAGTGTAGGCTGAAACACTCGGTACTCACGAATTGGTCCGTGAGATGAGATTGGCACTGTAGCCGACTAATAGCGGCTGTTAATCTTATTTTAGTCTGGTACAAGGCCGCAGTTAAAGAGCAACCAATGATACCCGGACTTTCTAGACTTTCGTGTACCGTATCCTTCCAGAATAATCAGTCGTGGCTCTCCCCAACTTTATTGTTGTTCTAGGTAACATTTGACTTTTTGCTATCTTTCTGTACCCCCTCCATCGAATGTCATTAAGCTGGTTACTAGCCACTTCCCTTGACTTCAGTATGTTCTGTGAGTGATGAATTTTCTGGGTCCTCTTTCCTCATAATATCTCCTGGTTGCAAGTTTAAGTATCTTTCGAGTCCCTATTTTATTTATTTATTTTTTTTTTTTTTAAGAACTTCCTCGTTAATATGTTCTGTCCATGATATTTTATTTTAGTGTC
Source organism: Acanthosepion lycidas (assembly GCA_963932145.1). Lineage (NCBI taxonomy): Eukaryota > Metazoa > Mollusca > Cephalopoda > Sepiida > Sepiidae > Acanthosepion > Acanthosepion lycidas. The sequence continues at coordinate 96,197,694 of OZ010597.1, read as the reverse complement.
CTATAAAGCCACACCGCTATCATCTTTACCGGGTAGATATGACGCAGAAATTCAGCACTTTGTTTCTAAGGAAATTTTCTGAGATTGTAATACTTTGCTTAGTTTATGAAAGGCGTCTTTCGTTATTTCGATGTGATTTCCAATTACTGTGCTACACTATTTAGGGAGTTTAATTTCTATACCTACTCGATTCTGACGTCTTCGAATCAATTGGGTATAAAGATTGAACTATCATGCCAGTGTAGCAGCAGACGACGCAAAAGAGTAATACAGAAACCTAAAGCTCGCATCTTTGGCTGCCGACCATATATTGTGTCTTGGAGTTAAGGATGAGTCCATCTCGCTTTCCTTAAGGAACTTTTGCAGTTTTCTTTCTAAACTCACTACTCTAGAAAATTTGTTTACGGGATCGATCAATTAACCCGTAGACTCCCTGTGTAATATTGGGCCACAGCCTAACCACACTCACTTGCTGCTTGTTTTCGTAGATCGTAGGTTTTAATACAGTGAACCCGCTAATTCCACAACCAATTGAACTCATAGTTGCCCTTCTCCTAGACTGGTTGCCAATCAAGGCTATAGAGCCCACCCTGTCCTGCTATTTAACCCATAGCTAGGTGGAAAGATGGATTAATATATTTCCTAAGGATATTTGTGCAAACGCGAACTTAACGGTCTTGATTGTAATTTGAACTGGGCGCGCGAAATCACTTTCCGCACATTAAATCCGTTGTGTGTATGTATGTGTATATATATATATAGATAGATATCTTTAATAAAAATAAAGAGTTGGCCAGAAAGTCCCGACTCATTTAGAAAGCGGAAAAAAAATTTTATGGAGCAATACCAACACTTATTCTTCAAAATAGTCCATCATTCTCGATGATCTTCTGCTAGTGATCAGCAAGCGTCCGAATCTGTCCCAGATACCCGTCCACTGGCTTTGAATATTAAAAACAAAACTGTAAACAAGCTTCTTTCACTTCAAAAATGTTGAATCGCTTGTTGCGGGGGAAGTGTGCCATTCAGCGAAATAGGCCATAGCCACTCGGAGCAGCATCGGAACCGAATAGATGTGGAAGAATCTCAACACCGTTCATCTGTTTGAACTTCTTAGTCAAGCTGGCAGTATGTGGCCTTGAATTGCCTTGCTGAATCAAAGCCCGATCTCGATTGACCAAAGCAGGATACTCCTTTAGTTTGACGTACACACGGCTAGCAATACAGTTTAGCGTTGATGGCGCGTCGTATGGAACAAGCTCGAAATGCAGTACTCTTTGGAAATTTCACCAGAGATCAAGATTTGTTGTCTTCTTTCCGTTTCCTAAGTCAGTCAGGATTTTCTGGTCAACCTAAGGTGTATACGTAATGTGTGTGTTTGTGTTGAGAGAGATACTTTTTATTAGGCATTAGTTCTTTTAGCGGGTTAACATGTGTGTGCGTGTTGCTATCCGTGTTTATCTTTTTTCTTTTAAACAGTGAAATAACACATGGGCTAAATTTCGAAGTCAGTCTTACTAAAAAAAAAAAAAAAATTATACTTCTTGATTTAAAAAGCAAAAAACGATACAGGTTCGATTCCTGTAGGAGGCACAATTTTTCTTTAGCAGGGCTTCTCAGTTTAGGCGAGCTGTTATTAATTTCACTGTTTAATAAAATTAAAAAAAGAAAAGAAAAAGGAATAGCTACTCAAATACGTGTTCCTCACTAAAAATAACGTTTATGAGTTGGGATCAAATATAGATCGGAATATTTGAGAATAAGATTATAAAGATCAAATAGGAAACGTCAGATTGATAAACGTTCCCTACTTTTTCTTTATCAGTGTGTGTGTGTGTGTGTGTGTGTGTGTGTGTGTGTGTGTGTGTATCTCCAACTATTAACTAAGCCAGTATGGAAGAACAATCACCTAAGCTTTCTACAGCTCTAGGTGATAGCGGAATTTACAATGATGAATTGTTCAGACATGCGTCTTACGGCCTATCAGACGCAGTTTTTTTGTTTGTTTGTTTGTTTTGTTTTTTTAACTCAACTTCGTTGGCAACGGAACTCGTATTTTCGACTATTTGCAATAAAATTTATTTTTTTATTGTATGAATAGAATTTAAAAAATAAGACAAGAAGTATAATCACCGGCTTCAACCACATCTCTCCTCACCTGATTTCTGCTTCCTCTATCTCTTGTATTGATTGATTCGTTTTACCAAGCACACACTCACACACAAAAAGTTATACACGCTTATGCAAGAAGAAACATTCTGAGATAGTTTTTAAAAAAATCGCCTGATCCAGGATTTAGATAATCCTCGTCCATCGCTTTCAATGAAAGTTAAGCTATATCACCTGATTTCTGTCAGTTTTACTTTCCTAGCAGTAATTCCTATCTTGGATTATAAACATTTAATGAGTGATTCATACGGACCATTTAAAAGAATTTATATACATTTTAGACAAATTCAAATTAGACAATGTAAGTCTAACAACGAAAAGCTACCTATAATTAATAAATAAAATATGGCGGATTATGAAATATACAATTTTTAAAATCAATTTTGTAAAAAAAAAAAAAAAAAAAAAAAAAATACGAAATTTAAACATTTTTAAATCTATTTTTTAAGTCTTCTCTCGAAAATGAATAACAAATGAATAAAGATAGAATTTGTTGAAAATAGTAATTTTACACAAGAAAACAAGTTAAAAAAAAAACCTACGCGTAATTTCGAAAAGCTATCTATAAGAAAGAAAATTAGTTGATTCTAAAATATAGTTTTTAAATTTAAATTCATATTGAATTCATTCTTATTCAAATAAAAAAGTAAAACAATTGAAAAGAGGAAAACAAATGAAGCTAGTGTGTTGAATCGAATCCAGGAAAAAAAAGTTATCTGACAATGTTCTGTTTCTGCGTATTTCTTTTAATAATAATAAAAAAAAAATTGACGCCTTCAGACATGGAAATTTACTGTGATAAGCGTGGTTAAAAAAAAAAAAAAAATCTGGTAAAAATGGGTTCGTTTATGTATACCAAGTGTTACTCGCAAAATAAAATTGTAACTTTTTTTCCTAGCCAAAATTGTGGCTATTTTCTGTGACTATTACCGGTCATGTTCGGTTTGCTTTGATCCTAGAGTGATTTCATGTCTAATTTTGACGCCTGTTAAAAACTATATACCAAACTGCACGATCTAATTAAAATTAACTTTGCAGGTATATAACACGACCTTGAGAGCGTCATAGGCTACAGAAAACCTAGGATTTATGATTTCACCCATTTTGTAAATCTACAAGAAAGATTCATTTTAACATTATACGCCATCGGACCGCCATAAAGTATTTTTTTACTTGCATTCACTAGAAAAGTGAATTTTTCACAAAAATGAAAAATTTCCAGAAATGAAGATCAAATTCAGTCAAAGCCGATCAAGCTACAATGGAAAATAGATTTTCATAAAAAATATCCTACTTTCAGGTTTGTGGAATATTCTCCATATTGTTAGCTTTGTGTTGTAGTAAATAATATTTTAATTTAGTTCTTGTTATTGGTAAAACAAAAAAAAAAAACAAAACACTTTTTAAATTGCATTTAATTTATAGAAATCAGCCGGTGACCTTGTAGTTCACTTCACAGGTTCTAATCTTATCGATATTTTGTGCAGGAGCCTATCAGATTTTTTAAAATCAATATTTTGTCGATTCTATGATTGCGACTTGAGAAAAGTTTAAGAAATGGAGAATGTAAAAAAAAAAATTTTTACAAAAATTTTTTACTTATTTTTAAGAGTAGGTCGGTTTATTTGATTTGGGTTAAAAAGCTAGAGTTCCGAGTAAGATGCAAACAGACATCGAAATAAACATCACCAAATTAAGTACACGGTTGTTAATAAAATATCGCTTACAAGTGCTTTATTGCCCCTCATTCAAATTGAGATACGAGACTTGTATTTGTAAAGTGATACGTAATCGTATATATCGCTCTGCTTATAAACAAACAAGACGAAAAACAACGAATTCATAATTTTATTTTTACTAGAATGGAAATAATGGATCGTTTAATGAAGATCAAAATAATGCATCAACGACGCTGTCGGGGGTACTGGGAGGCTTTAGCCCCGCTTATTTTCTGATGGAAGTGGGAACTAAACAGAAGACAATGTCTTGTTCTCAATCTTTGATAATTCTGTATTTTGTCTAATAGTCATAACGGGCATTAACTTTCAAAGTAAATAATGAAACTTCATAACTTTTTCCAAACATTCGTGTTTAAAATTTCTATTCTAAGTTTTATAAGACTTGGAAGTTTTAAAAAGATTTGTTTTATAAGTTCTATATACGTAAAACGTTTTATAGGTCTCATTTCAGAGAGTAAGTACAAAACAAACGAACCCCCCCTCCCTCAAAAAAAGAAAAAAAAAGTGTTTTTAAAATTAAAACAAAATATTTACAGTATAATAGATCTACCAATTAATTTTATGAGAGGATCAGATAAAAATAAAATGAAATTATAAATCTTTAAAAATTTAACATCTGATTTTTAGCACCTCGACTTTTTATTTTGTGGCGTCGTGCCTCATGATTTCGATACGTGTTCGAGAATTTACAATGCTACAGATCACCACAGCAGTAATATATTTTTACTAAAATTAACACAAGACCACATACGAGATACCATTAAATGGTCGAACCCACAAGCCATTACCCAACAGCAAGGTCTTCTACACAAGGTACTGAGATTTGAAGTGAATATCGCAATAGTCAGTCGCATGAACTATTTTGGTTTACCAGTGCATAAAATTGTTTACAGTACACACGACTAATTCATGACTCGGTGAATATTTTGGGGGCAAGGCTAGATTGGTATTTGATCGTCGGGTAGGGGAGATTTGCGGGCCAAGACAAACAAAAACTAAAATTATAGATACAATATAAAATGATAAAACTCGACACTATTTAATCATTTTAAGCCATATAAAAATAATACCACCGACATTCTGAATACTAAAACTGTTCTTTTGGTAACGTTAAAACATGAAGACTGAAATAATCACCAAGGCAATCAAACACATCAAATGACAAAAAAAAAAAAAAAATGGTTTCCGAGTCGGAGGATTGCGCAATCTTCCGGTTAATAAATTAATGCTTCGAAAATAATTTAACGAACGTGGAACAGCCAAGAATGATAAAAACATTCTTAGTGATCCCTTTGAAGGATATTTAAGCAAAGCTTGGGCACCTCGAGGCGATGTAGTGGTTAGCAAGCTTGTCGCGCCAGAACAATTACTACTGAGTAGTGAATTCGATCCTCACTGGGTGCCCCCCTACTTTCGGCCTTGTGCCACATCTAAGCTATGCTTGGAAAGCAAGCTAGTAATGAGTGTTTAAAAAAAACAAAAAAAAAAAAATTTCTTTACTCATTCACCAGTCTTCGTCACCAAGCTACATGACACTTACACATACACGCGAAGAAATCACATTTATCTTAAATAACTATAAAGTAGGAGTGTAAGAATTTTCTTCGCGTCTCCATACAAACTAAAAAAGATTTAGTTGTAAAAAAAAACAAAAACAAAAAACATATACACACGAAAATAAAAATATTTTATATTTTTACATTTAAACACCTTTTGCTTTTGTTGATTCAAGCCCGAAACAGACTCAATGACAGATGTCACCCTAAAAATTGAGAGATTTAGATTTAACTTCAGAAAAAAAGGATTTTAAAAAAGAAAAAAAAGTTAACCGACACATTCTTGAAATTCACAACAGTTATTTCCAACGGAAGTGTGATTTGGGGCCCAAATATTAACCCATTTCAGGCCAATACTTGTAAACAAATTTAGATTCAGTAAATAGTGTTATCGAAAAGTGTTTATCATCTCAGTAATTTATAAAAGAAAACACATGCAAACTGAAAGGAATGTTCATTCGTCAGCTCTTAGTAGCGGAAACTAAACAATTTGGTTACAGGGAGAATCTTGTAGAAACAGGCGGATTCGGCGGAAGACCGAAGCTTTAACAATAAACCGGGAGACCATTAATTACGAACTTGGAGAGCTGACAAGCCTGCATTATGAATAAGTATTATAAAGTTATAAACTCTATATTTTAGCAACATTATGAATGTTAAACATGAAGAATCGAAAAGAATAAAGAAGTTATTTATACGCAGATTTTGCATTAACAATCTTCATCTTTGAAAAATAGTTTCACGCATAAAGTATGTTGTGCCAAATTAATTAAGGGTTCGGACAAAAACAATATTTTTCATTTTTAAAAAGTTAATTAATTTTCTTCTTTTTGTATTTGTAAATATTTTTCTATGATTATTTGATTTATCATGTGGTAGTCTTTTCTTTATTATAATTAGTTACCACTATTTTTTAATATTTTCTGAAATGTTTCAATTTTGTGTTTGTGTAATTTTCGTTCAAACTTAGATCAAATGATATTCGAGGAAAATATTAAAAATTATAAAGAATACTTTTTTTTTTTTAAATTAAAAATTTTACCAGGATCTAGTTAGAGTTAGACTATAAGCACATTATCGACGGGCCGAATGAAATTCCACAATGGACAGAATTTGGCCTACGGGTTAGTTTGCCGACCCTTGATATTGTAAAGGTTCAATAGCATTAGATTTAATTAGAAAAGGAAAGTAATATACATACCTTAATTTAAATGGCTTTACTGGTACCAAGCTGTGATACAAAGTGGAAAAAAATGGCGCCGATCGACTTGTTTAACGCAGGTCTGCCACAAACCAAACTTAGTTTTTTTTAAAGTCAATATCTGAAATGTGATAAAGAGACAATTGTTTGACGTTTTCTTCTATTTGTCCAAATACACTGGATATGCTATAAGCAATAAAGTTTGACTTTGTCTTAGTGACGAGAAATTTCAACAATATATTTAGCGATAGCAAATAGCAAATCACAAGTGTGCTAATACACTGAAAAAATAGTCTCGAGATAGAAATCGAACCCTGTTCAGATATTGCTCTTCATATTGTTAAAGTATCCATACATTCTTTCTCTATCCTTCTCGGAGCAAGTCGGTGGTAGGGTCAGCTTTTTTTTTCTTTTTCTCTCTTTATATCCACTTATGACCATTTGCAAAGTTTTATACTTCAACCTCTGCGTTAAGACTAAAGGCGCTAGCAGCACCAAAGACTAGTAATTTCAAGAGACAAAAAGAATTGTATCCGAGATATGGAAATGGTTGCCCAGAGGACAACTGAAAAGTGAAATTGTTCCCCTGTTAATAGATGTATATTATCATACTTTTCATATAGCGCACAGATATTACCCTGCTTCGAGACAGAAGTTCTAGAGAGTAACACTTATCAGACAGAACGCGCGAAGGTATTTTATTTTGATTTTAAACAAGTATCAACCATGCACAAATACATTCATTTCCGTACCTACTATGCTAGTGAGTAATCAATTCTTATATATTTATATAGCCTTGAAATCAATTTAAATGTTACTATTGCCTACTTGATCGTAGGGGGGGTATTTTATACAGTCTTTTTATGGCGCGTGCGCTTGTTTGTTTGTTTTTTCGGTGGGGGCAACGATTGTTTCGTTTCTTAGGTGTCCATTTCTTATTGAATTTATATAACAAAGATTGTACCAGGTCACGCGGTACAAGCAATGGAGAGTAACTCCTGGCCTAACCTATTGGAAAAGGTGGATTTGTGCCTTTTTTCAATGACGTTTGTACAAACTAAACAGTAAACACGAACTTATCCCACCCGGTCTGCTGAGTCCAGTTTTAATGACTGGCATTTCATCCTTTTGAGTCTGTGTATTAAAAACCGGGATTTCAAATGATTAAAAATCAAGTATGAATTATATTTCAAAGAATGTTTCTCAAGTGTATCCGGTTTTCTTTATATAAGCGAATACGTTGTGCATTTCCCAATAGTCCCAAGTAAAGGTGAGTGGGGGATTAACAGTTATCGATGAGAAATATAGAATCTGTAGGCCAAATTCCAGTTGTATATTTATTTTGTAAAAAATACAAAATTGTGGCACACGGCCGAAGGGGGAGTGGGGAGAAGGCTGGTCTTTCACTAACTATCCTATTCCTAGTTAACCACAATCATGACCCATTCATTCATTACAATTACCCATTCACCACAAGAACTCATCCATCCCCTTCCAAATCTGCACATACCACAAATACACAAGGGTCCTACAAAACACCCCATAAGGCCAAATTCCAGTTGAAGATGTTGCGCTTGGGGAAAGAACTGTCAAGTGTTAAATAAACGTAACTACCTACGTTCGTTATATTTCTAATTTTTACCCACAACCCACCGGATCTTATTATTTTTCCTCTTAATAATTTGTTGTGATGTAATGAATGGTGATTTTTTTTTTTTTTTTTTAATCGTAGCTTAGATGTGACCCAAGGCTGAAGGTATGGGGACAACCAGTGAGGGTCGAGCTTACTATTCAGTCTCAATGGTTCTAGCAAGACAAGATTGCTAACCATTACACCACGTTGAGGCGCCATTTGTCTTGATCTAATGGTTAATAAGCTAGTTTCGCAGATAAATTGCTACTAAGTAGTGAGTTCGATCTTCACTGGGTACTTCATAATATGTGGCTTTGTGCTAATAAATGTTTTAGAAAATTGTTACAGCATTTAATGGACATTTATGATTTTATTTTTATTTCTTCGAGGCCTTGTCATAGAGATTTGCTTTTAATAATTTCCCAACCACTCCATTTATTGAATCTCCCTGTTTATTAGATATTATCATTTTCTCTCTCCCACCATTACATTTTCTGACGTCTCTCCTCCATTTATTACGGCTGATTTTTTTTTTATTTGGCACCCCAGAGTATGAATCCATCTCTTTTACCCCTTCTTCCACAAACCAAATCTGGATAAAATAGCAGGGCGGCGCGGGTTTTCAAGTCTTTGTAGGGCATTCCGTCTAGGAGATGAACTCTGAATTAAAAAAATAAACAAACAGTTCTGGTATCTTTTCCAAGAAGTCATGACTTACAAAGAGAAAAGGAACTTGTGAATAAAAATGACTGCCTATATTCAGAAACGTCATAGTTTAAAAAATAAATTAATTAAATTTAAATGAAACTAAAAGGGAGATAGGAGTAGAGGCAGGCCATGATTTTAAATGCTGATTTTCAAGGGAGAACATCAGCAACCGATTGAAAGATTGGCGTAACACATTCTTCTTGATTCTTCAATTTTCTAAGCTAAAGTTAGTGGCCTGTCTTATGATTTGAAATAATTAACAACAGTAACACTTAAAATTAACACTCGCTCATGTTCGAACCCAAATAAATGCTGATTGTTCATGGCAAGTATTTATTTACTTGAAAATATTGACGTAACACAATCTTCCCAATCCCAGTGAAAAAATGTCTGTGATTCTTAAATCGTGCTTTTGTTTTTTTTTAGATGACTTCAGGAAATTGATTATCACGAGAGAAAAAAACCCATAAATATATATTTTTTTAATTTTTAATGGCATGAATGTGGCGGTGTTTGTCGATTATACGCCGATTCTCTACGTATTGTGCACACTTACATTGAAAGAAAGATAAAAGCAGGCATACTGATTCGTTCTGAAGTACATCACGACATCTTCCGACAAATCACGCCACATTTTGTGAGTGAGCTGCTTTCGACCCTCTTCGCTTCTTTTGGGTGAGAGAGGAGGAGAAATGAAAAAGAAAGTCACGTCACTTAGTGCTTGTTGTACAAGTAGTGGTCTGAGGTAGTGATTCTCTTCCAGTGAAAAATTATTGTTCGGTTTGCTTGAACTTAACGAACAAGCGATTCTCGCCTCTCTGCTAAAAACATTTATTTAAACGAATGTAAACAGCATTTTTTTTCCTTTAATCAAGAAAGCAAAACATTTGCTTTTGATTTTTTTGTTTACTTTCTGCAATGTTCGGTTATTTAACCATTGTTGGCTCATTTTTGTAAACACCCTTTCTTTTTTTTTTCTTTTTTACCCGAGTTGGTCATTACCATCGAATCAAACAGACAATTATTATCTCTACCTTCAAAAAAAAAAAAAAAAAATATCGTCACAAATATGAATTAATACAGATTTTACCTACGAGAAACTAAAGTTGGCTTGTTTGTACATCACAGGTTGATGAATGACTTTTAATTTTTTTTAACCAGCGGTTTTTTTGTTTACTTTTTTTTACCCGATCTCGAGATGAAGGCCGCTTTTATTTTACACACAACAAAAAAACCTCAACTTCTGTATTTTTCAAGCATTTTACACACAAGTACCAATGAACATAAAATGTTCAGGACCCCCGAATTTTACAACTTGTAACAAACAAACAAAAACTGAAGACAAAAAAAGAAAAAAATAACTATCATTGAACCGTAACAATTGACAAATTTTTGTTTACCTGGTATCAACAATTATTAATTATTCAATTCAAGGAAGGATGTTTTTTTTACTAGTTCTTCATCTGAATGGGTTTTCTACATTTTACAAGGTAGGCAATTTTTTTCAAAATGTAAAACTAGAAAAAAAAAAATTTTGGTCTGTTTTCTTTTTTTAAATCCAGATGAAAAAATTTTACTGTGTTGCATAAGAAGAACTAAAAAATATAGTTATATAAATTTAAATTAATTTTATTTTTATATTCATCAGATTTTTTTTTCCTCCTTAAATAAATTCTTTCTTTCTTTTTTAGTCTTTCAGTTGTGTTCTTATCAACAAAATAAAATGAATAATTAATTTATTTCTTGTTTTTGTCATTTTTAGTCTTAAAACACACACAAACTATTGATTCCCTTGTACATTTAAAAATGTACTTACTTATTTATTTATAATTTCGATCCGGATGTGCAACACTTTATTCGAAAAATGAATAGACCGACTTTGTCGGTTGATTGAATTTATTTTAAACACAATTTTTTTTATGTAAAGGCAGTCAGACACACTTTTAAAAAAAATTGAACAAATAAGTCTTTTGCAAGGTGGTCTTGATCTTGCCAACATCTTTACTAAAGTACCGACTCGTGTGTGTGTGTGTTCAAAATTTAATAATGATCCCTAAAAAACTAAAGAGTTTTTTCTGTTTTCTTCATGTAGAGAGGGAAATTATTTTTTGCTTGCAAACAGGAAAACGTCTCTTTAGTTTATCTTCACGGCTCCTGAATTAATTTTCTATTGCTTTTATTTATTTATTCAAATTCTCTTTTAGAGGCTTTCTAACTTAATGAAATTCGAGGATATTTTGTTTGCTGGGGCAACTTTTGGAAATAACCTATATAATTAATTATAAAACAGTAGATGAACCTAAGAAAGAAGGAAAACATGTCTTGTAATACGGCATGTTTCTGATAAATGGAGAAAAAAAATCTCATTACACTTGTAGTTTGTATGGCCGTTTACGGCCACTTTCGGGCCCTGTGTAGGGCCACAATCTCACCCGAGACCACCACTAAGAAGTAGGTCCTTGTGCTGTGGTTTCCGTAACGCTTTTTACGGGATGGAGTTGCTAGCCCCACATCCAACTGTTCTTTTTTCAGTTTTTTTTTTTTTTAATGTAGAATTGTCCTAGACTAGTTGCTAACCAACTAACACTTAACTTTGAGGCGAATGGAGATGGCATTTGAACTCGACAATCCCATTTGCCGCGCCAATAACTGTTCCGCTTACGTGCATCTCTAAATTTTGAACAAGGATGTTAAAAAAAATCCTCTTATTCACACACATAGTTAAAGGAATAAAAAAGCTACAAACTAAAAAATAGTATTGTTGTTGCCTTCATCGAGTTTTCACACGTCGTAATTCTAACGTTTGCTGTAAAGTGCCAGCAAGTCTCCTAATTACTCCAGTTATCTCTTTGGTATGGGAGCTGATTTTAGTGATAGTGTCGTCGTCTGGATGGTCTCAGTTCTTGCTCGGATTTCCAGTTATTACAAACGTTGCGAATCTCTTCCAAGTGCTCCAGTAATGATGAGTGCAACTGTTGCAATGTGATCTCTCATACAGTATACATATTTTCCTTTCCTAGTTTCTCATTTTCTTTGTTCTCTCTGTTGTCTGTTAGAAGAACGCAAACTACTATTTCTGGACATTTTTCTTGAGAATTAAGTGGATCTGGTATCCTAACCTGAATTGAGGGATGTGTTGAAATTTCAAATTTCCAGAGAATTTTATGTTTTAAATTTTCTAAGAGAATTATGTTTCTTTTATCAACTTCCACAGTGGATAATCTCCTTATTCCATCCAGACATCCCTATTTTTTCCTTCTACACTACAATATGGTATCTCAAATTAAAAAAGGCAATCCGAAGTTCTAGAAAGAGTTGGAAAGAAGAGCTATAAAGTCGTTTGGTTAATTATTAAAGATTATACTGAAGAGGAGAGGATGAAATATCAGGGATTTAGCCTCTTTAAAGGCAAACCGGATTTTTAGGGGGACATGATTCAAGTAGACAAAATTTTCAACTGTTAAATTTCCCTTTACACTGCAAAAAATACAATCCCTGTGAAAGACATTCTAGTTCTTCTTGTCAGCTATATAGGCAGATTGAGCTCTTATCTCGTGTGATAGCCAATCTAGGTGAAAAGGGCAACTATGAATCATTAGTCAGAGAAAGCAATGGGAAACCATTACACTTTCTCAAGAAATTGTATTAGGTTGGTGCAAAAATAATGACGTAATAATGTCGTTTTTTGACGTATTTTTAACGTAAAAAAAAACGACATTATTACGTCATTATTTTTGCACCAACCTAATATTTATTCAAAGATAACAAAGGAAAAGGAGCCTGAACTGTGATCACACACACACGGAAATATATGACTATCTCCCTTACCTCCTTCGCTAGCTATAAGTTCAGGGCAGCTGGGGCCTTCTGGCCATGGTTGGTAACCAGTCTAGAAGGACAATCCTGAATTCAAAGCTTTGTACATCCATGGAAAGGATTAACTGTAGTACAGATTTGTGAACTATAATCTTGACTGAAGTTGACTTGTGTTGTGCACATACATGCATACAAAAATAAAAATGTTATTTAAACTATCTCATTCTCTTTGTTTTTGTTTTGACAAAAAATAATAAAAATGATTAATTAGCCATTGTGCTATTAAGTTTTCATTGTTATCCTTTTAGGATTCCGACATAAAAGTGTTGGTAGTTTTACTTATTAAAATAAAACAAATCACTTTTGTGCCAGATTTCAGAATCATTGTTTACATTCCTTTCATAGTCAAATTCCCCTACCACAGAATATGGTCTTTCTTTGTATTGATCATAAAAATAGGACAGTCTACAATACTTAAAAAAAAAATATAAGTTTGTATGTACGTATACAAATGAAGTAGAATTATTTCAAGAAATTCTCTTTGTATCGAGGAAAAGCAATTTAATCACTTGAATAACTGAACAAAACAAATTTGTCTTTACACACGTAAAACAAATGATCAACCAGGCCAGGTAGTTAAAATTTAATATGGTGTGATCAAGTCCCAGGAGTCATCTACAAAAAGGGAAATGCTGGGCTTTGAGCAGTTTTTGTCACTCCTCCGTATGTGTGTGCTCCCATTTTAAATTCATTGTGCTATTATATTCGGTTTGAGTATACAGATAATATATCTAAATTAATTAAGCTGATTTTCTTTTTTCTTTCCAGTTAGTTTTCTGAAAACATGTTAAGCCATTTTAAAAACTAGAACTTTTTTTCTTTTAAAAATTTCACCTGAAGCAAGGTAATAAAGGCACTATGATGCAAGGGGTTTCTGTGAGTGAAATAAACCTAGGACAATAAAACAACAAAATCCAAGAAAATAGATAATGATGATTGACATTGCATTTAGATCTTTAAAGATTTTAGAGTAAAAATCAACATTAAAAGGAAAGCAGAAAAGCTGGAAGAGTTCCACAAGTGAGAAGAGAAGGAACAATTAACAGAATTTATGGTTACAACTAGTAATTTCAGCAGTGAAATTATGAAACCTAACTGCCAATCCAGTACTGCACTTAAATTTGTGAATTCAAGGTACAAACAAGTAAAGCTCATCTGACAATTACTGTGAAAATATTTGTGGAAGAGGCAAAGGGAAGCTACTTTATGTCAGGACCAATAACGTTAACAATTCTTTGGATTTTGTCAAGAATCTCTAGACACATTTCAGAAGTACCTAACCAGATGTGGTAGCAATATTTGAGACATAGATGAATAGTAAACTTATAAATATGCAAGATAGATTCTGATGAGAAAAATTGTCTGACATAACAGTGAACAGACTTTCCTAGCAGCAGACATGGCAATTGATTCAATGTCGTCATTCCACTTCATGTCAGAAAAATGAGAGAGCAAGGAGACACATGATGCTCTCCTGGAGATTAGCATCTGTCATGCTGATGGCAGGCAAAAAACAAACGTTTTTTGTTTTTTTTTTTATTAATAGAGTAATTTCATTTTAGAGGCATTAAAATTAACAAGCCAATTCTTGCTCCAATTCCTGTATAAATGAACTGAGTTATATGAAACAAGATATCCTATTTTTATTGTTTTCTTTTAAGATTACAATCGATTTGTGCATTTTTGATACAGCTCTAAACATTCTTGTTTGTGCAAGCCCTCATAACTTATTGATAAGGAAAGAAATAAAAAAAAAAATGCCTGCATGAAGTAAAAAATCAATCTTATCTTTGCTCTTTTTTTTTTTTTTTTTTTTTCCACCTGAAAAAACAGGTCAATCACTCTTTCAAGCCCCGTGAATTAATTAACCAGTCTCTTCATGGCCTTCAATGATGATTGTTTTTATTTTCAGTTATGATTCTCTTCATTAAATTTACAATATTATTTCTCCATTTTGTATTTAATGATAATGTCTGAATCTGAATAGATTCTTGTTTATATGCACTTTTAAGATCAGAGTGTAATATCTGAATACCCACTGTGTATTCTGTGAAAAATGATACACACACACACACACACACTCCTATATATGCTTAGGCAGCAACCCTTTGTTGAAATGTGTTCCATTAAAGAGAATAGACACAGTAACTCACTGAAATGCTTAACTGATATTAAATGTCCATTATACTTAATACAATATTATGTATGTATGTATGTATCTATCTATCTATCTATCCACAAGTCATGAATGAGGATTCGAGCCTCTTGAATTTGCTGATCTGGTAATTGTTCTAGATTATGCGCTCTCTTTCAGAAACTGAAACTAATGATGGCTCTGTGGGTGTCAAAGAAACACAAATGCACCTGAGCAGGCAACTGCAACAGAGATTGTCTAGCTGCACTAACAGACAGGCATACTTGGAATTGAGCAGCTATTATTATTATTATTATTATTATTATTATTATGTGTTAAATACTCAACTCAACCAAGTAGCAATGAAAGAAAAAAGGTGTTTGGTCATTCGATCAATTTTAGTAAGAGGGTCTAATTGAGAACTTTTCAGCACCCCCTCATATATAGATAGCATTTGTTTGTTATATGGAAAATTGATATGTGAAAACTATAGCTTAATACATCCATTTTTATGTTTTGGTAACATAAACTTGGTATTCTTCAAAATATCAAATAAACGTTTAATTGTAATTTTATTGAGCAATAATTTAAATTGAAATAGTTTGCTAGTTTAATTCTAGACATTTTCAAATAATGCTCATAAATTATTCAAAATAGTATCTTCATCTTTATTGTTTATTACGGTCCTTTAGGCTGATATGGCAATTGTCAACATCTGGCAGTACTTTAGTGTTTCTTGCTATGATGTAGTAGACAATGAAATCTTTTTGCATCTTTATATGCAGTAAATATCTATTGGCATGCTAGAAAATGTAGTGGGTTATATTCAGGTGTGTCACCAATTGAGGAGGATCTGGCTCCTTTAGAAATCATTCCCCACCCCTGTGACAATGATGTGAATATTAGTGTGAAAATGCTTATTTGTGCCCCCCCACCCCATTTAAAGGTTCCCTCCACCCAAAACACTATGGCAACAGGCTTGGCAAGAACTAAAATATAGCTGAGGAAAACCAAAGAAATAAGCTGAAATTCTATTATGAAATGAAGATATTTCTTTTAGATAATTGCTGAATAAGAAAAATACTTCCTGTTCTAAAATCAGATACTTCATTACTCTATGGAACTTAAAAGTTGTGTATGTTGGTGTATATTGTAAGTGGGTTGTGTGATCACATGTAACACTTAAAGAAGCATACAAAAACTTGGGTTTCTACTACAGACCATTTATCCTTTTATCATAGTGGAAACTGTAAAGAAACAAAGTTCTCAGTGCCTCTTGTGTATGTATGTTTTTTTTGTCTGGTCAAGAACTTAGGATAAATAAGGATAAACCTCATTATAATGGTCAAGCTCAAGTCAGCTTTGTGCAGATATGGAATAACTAAACAAAATGTTGATTTTTACTTTTGGAAGACATGTGCAAACGCTATGAATTGGAAAGTGGAAAAGTGGAAAAGTGGAAAGAGAGTTCAGTCAACAGTTGATCAAGGAAACAAACCTGCCCTAGCACGGATGTCTTTGTCTGTGCTATTACAGCTTGATTCAAGAAAAAGGAAAGAAATTTTGTATTTTTATAGATTTAAACAGTGCCACCTAACAGATGTTTGACAAAGTTAAATGGGGTAATAAATTTCCTGTTCCTTTATGACTAGCATAATGGGGGGAAAATGGTTTTCTTTCATTTTCTTTTTTTATTCATTTTTTATTTCATTTTCTTACAACTCTTTCAGATCTGACTTCTTTTGTAATTCTTTAAAATTAAATGTTTTTTTTTTCTATTTTTATCTTTTTTTTTTTTTTTTTTTTTTTTTTTAAATTTCTTTTGCTATTTGTAGAACATTTTAGACACCTTTTATTTTTAGAGAAGTTGTTGTTGTTATCATTTCAAGAGTTGTTGGAATTACAGATCCCATAAAAAAAAAAATACCCTGTCAGTTACGATCAAGAATACACTGACTTCATCTCTCTGCAGAGGGGTCAGTCCACCAAAAAAGGCAGGCTACCTATTTACTGTACTTCTACCAAACTTTTTATGCTCGTGCAAACCAGCCATCCTGGGTAAGACGATAAACTACGTCCAACAGCAAGGCCTTTGATCAGGTTTTGAGGAGCATGGAACCACCTCTTAATTGCTGGTGTTCCCAGGTCCACCCTGAACGGGGGTGGTAGCACCTGTTAAGGTTCCAGCTATGGGCAAATAGTTAACCACAAACTGGGGCCAAAACACTATGAAAATGTAAAAATCTGTTTTAATACCAGAAATATTTCATAAAAAAAAAAAAAAAAAATTACAAAGAATACATTTTTGAAGAAACAATATTATCAGAAATAGATTTTTGAAGGAAAAAATTTTTACAAACAATACATTTGAAAAAAGAAAAATATTACCAGCAATAAAAATTTTGTTGGCATTAAATAACCCATTGAGGTTGATATTCCGTAAAATAAACAATGAATTTTTAAAAAAAAAAAAATTAGCAACAGTATATTTTAAAAAAAAACAAAACAAAATTAGCAATACATTTTTGAAAATAAAGATTAGCAGCAATAAAAATCTTGTCAGCATTAAATAACTCATTGAGGTTGATATACTGTGAAATAAACCAAACCCTAACAAAAAAAAACAACCAATAGCATGGTACCAACTGTCAGCACAATTCTTGAACTGAATTCTTTCATAATTAAACAAACTGTCAGAAAATAATCTTTTTTTTGATTCTTGTTGATTCATTTTTAACTGTTTTTTTTTTTTTCTTTCATAAAACAGGTGACAAGCTGACAATGGCACTGGAAAGATCACTGTGCAAACGGATGGCTAACTCGGAAGACATATCCTATATGGCTTCAGCTGTCATGGCTTTGATGCGTAATGATGAAACTAAACTGATTCGACAACTGAGACAACTCATTAAGCATGATCGAAATCTGGTGAGTCAGGTCTTAAGTACTGATATTGAGGGCTGGACACCAATCCATGCATGTTCACTTCGAGGATCCCGGCGTCTCCTTAAAACAATGCTTAGTGCAAAAGTTGACATAAACATTCGAATGGGCAGGCCCGTGGGTCTTCCCGCTTGCTGCTCCCTCTTACATCTGGCCGCCCACCGAGGTGACCAGAAAATTGCCGAACTTCTTCTATCTCGAGGCATTGCCATAAATGGCAAGGACTCAACAGGGCGCACCTCAATTAGGTATGCCTCTGAAGCAGGTCATACAAATTTAGTGCGATATTTGACTCGTAAGGGAGCAGACACAAGCAGTATTGCAACTCTGAAAGATGCCTTCAAAGTAGACTGCCTCACACCACAACCAAAACTGACAAAATTCTGTTTTCTTCCAGTCAAATGTACAAGTTGAATCAACGTTTGTTTTTATTTTTTTTTTTAATTTTATTTTTTTAAGCAAATAAGTTTACAACTTCAGGGAAATCAAATTTGAATTTAGCAAGTCTGGCAAAAAAAAAAATTGTTTGTTACTGAAATCTAGTCTATTTTACTTGTGACAGACAACACGGCCAAGTTTTTTTTCATCTGGTCAGACATGTTGAAAAATAAATCTATTTTATAAACATTTTACCTGCATACAAAAACAATTCACCCACGATCTGCCTTTAACAGATCTACTGTATTTATTTGTATATAATGCGACTTCCTATGTGTAGGTAAGGCATTTTCAATATATTTTATTTTCATATATATAACATAACACTCACTTTTCAACAAACTTTGCCTCTTAACAAAACAAAAAAAAAAAACATATCACAGCCACTTTATTTAAAATAAAAAAATAACTTTTTTTTTTTTTTTTTTTTAATGGCTCCCTTTTCTTAACACTAATTTAGACTGGATATGGATTACTTGAACCACTTAAGTGTATTGATAAGTATTTCTTCCACAAAACCACTAACATATCTGATAGCCTTTTCAGTTCACACTGACTGGCAACAGAGAAGTAAGTAAATTAATATTTTTCTAGCAAAATAAAAGTTAGATGGTGGCCTTTCTTTCAATTTCTTTTTCTTTTTTTCTTTTTTAACAGAACCACTATACATAGCTGTTACTTTTATTGCAAGCAGATTTATCAACATATTGTGCAGTCTCCCCAATAATTTTGATCCTGATACAAAACTACTTGCTTTTACATAAATAATGGAACTGATTTTTTTTTTTTTTTTTTTTTTACTACAACTAATAATATTAATACCCGCAAACTGCATAGACTACATTCATACTTAGCTGTCAGTGATCCTTATTTTGTTAGAAATACTTTATTCTTCTGAGGTATTTCACTGGTCAACAAGAATAAAAGCAAGAAAAGATATCTATCTGAATTTTCTGTACAATTTCTAGTGAGAGCCAGTTTTTTGTTTATATATGTAATCATTTATAAGTTTTCTTTTGTCTTGACTGGCATTGGAAGAGTGCTTAGGGTTTTGCGATTAATTTCCTTCACAATTTTTATTGTGACTCTATGAACATAAATCCATTAAAGAATGGTGAAAAGAATAAATGGAAAAAAAATGTTGTAATAAACTTTTTGGAGGTATAAAGTCCAGTAAAGAACATAGTCAAATTTTTACGACCAAGAGAATGAAGAAGACACATGTCGATTTCTCAGTTTTTACAATTCCACCGGTGACACCTTTTTTTGGTGTATTAATCAGTCACCTGTCTATTTAAGGTGCTCATATTCTAATTGAGTTTTGGGAAGTATAAACAATTACAATTTGGCCATCTACTCAGCATGTTAGCAAAGTTGACACACTACCTGGTGGCATATTACCGACTGGTGTTAGATGTCCCCTGATTGAACGCTGGTAAAAGCTTGGATTTTGAATGCTGATCTTTTATGCATGATAGACCTCCCCATTTGAAAGATAGGCATAGCACAATTTTCCAAACTCTGGTTTCTCATAATTTAAGCTTGATCCGTCCTCCACAAAGTTTAGTAAGTATTGAAGAATTTTGATGAGAAACCATTTTTATCAATAATATTTTAGCTTGAAGAAATTTTTTTTTTTTTTTCTTAAATTCAATTTCTCTTCATTTTTTTTTGACCCAAGTCCTGAAATTTAGGTAACATGATTGGGGAATTGTGACTTATATATATGTAGGATACAGTGGGTCTTGAATATCTGTAATATTATAGCCATTCTAGTATTAGCTCTGATTTAATTCAGTGAATGTGACACTTTTTTTAAATTCATTCAACTCGATGGCTTCTTTCTCAGTGTTTCACATTTTCTGTAACTGCTGATAATATCAAAATCATAAAACATAACAAAATGTATATTTCTTTCGTTCAAGTTTTCTATAATCGGATGAGCGAAGTGAAAGATTTGAAAGCAATTTTTGCAAAAAAAAAAAATTTTCCACAGAATATGTTGTCTTTTCAAATTCTTTCCTACATTGTTTGCAAATGTTTTTACATTATTAATATTTTCAGAAATTTGGAAAAGGTTTAATTTGTAGAGTGTTTCTGAATTGTTTCATTTGATTTTTTTTTTTTTTTTTTTTTTTTTCCCAAATTGGCCTAAATGATAAAGAAATTAAAGCTTGTCTTCTTTTAAAAAGAAAAAGGAACATTGTTTCTTTGTTTTTGTTAAAGAATTATCTTTTTAAAAAGTAAACAAAATATTCAAAATCTCGACTAAACAATAATTAAGTGCTTGTCTCGCTGTCCAGGAATTTTCACCAAGATAAATTCTTTTGAATTATGTCTGAAAATTCCCAACAGACAGATTTAGGGGCAAATATTTCGTGCTTTAATCATTTTCTCTTTTATGAAAAGTTCTTCTTAAACGTTTTTGTGTCACTATATGAACTTGAATCGATAAGTCTATAGCCTAACATAGCTGAATTTTTCATCTGTTGGATTTTTATTTAATATTTACCACTAAAATGCATGGAAAAGGAAGATTATATGGAAAAATATTTCTTATATAACAAATCTTTTTTTTTTTTTTTTTACATCATTAGGCTACAGACTTATTGATCTACTTACATATATGTTGCAGACTTTATTTCCAGAATCAGAAGAACTTGAATGTCACCTTTTTGTTGTTGAAGAATGTTTAGTGCCAAGAAGCAACAAAAAGTAAAGGGAAAATGTCTCTTGAAAATGCAGCAATTGTTAAATTTTTATTTCTTGAATTATGTTCTTGAAATCAATTATCAAAATATTCTATGTCTTATTTTCCTAAAAACAATCTTTTTAATATATTTAACTACATCAATCACTACTATTTTAGGTATTTTAAAAATATTCTCATAAAATACTTTGTTCTTGTTAAGAATTTTCTATATAACACTATTTATTCCTTATTTTGGTAAATTTATTAGACTATAACGAATGATGCTAATGTGCATTCTAGGTACGAACTTTGTTTATTTTACTGTTGTGACATCTGACATTTTTATGTCGAAGCATGGAATAAATGCAAATGGGTTTCAAATATGCAACATACCTCAAGACACACAGCTGCATTATGTAAAAGTAAAACTTGTTCACTTGTAGCATGAAATAAAAACTTATCCAAGATAACATTTACAATGACCTGCTTCATAAGTGAAATTGTAATTATTTTTTTTTTTTTTTTTTTTTTTTTTTTTTTTCCACTGGTACCAGGGTTTAGTGTTCAAGCCCAGGTAAAAGCTGGAACTTGAAATGCAGATTTCCTCCGCAGGCATTCATTCCTCCTAACTTGTAAGATTGGGTTACCCAATCTTCTCTTCTTCCCTCCATTTTGTTTCGTGTGAGATAAAACTTAACCTTAACAAATATCAAAATCACATTTGGAATTAAAAAAAAAAAAAACAATATTTGAAGAATCATTACCATAATGCATTTTCTGACAAGTTCTACATGAATCAAAATATTGATTTTATTTACCCATGACAATACTAAGACACCATAAAAATCAATATAAACTGATAATTTGTGTAATTAAAGAGTGACAGAATTAGCTAAAATAGACAATTTTGTTAATTTCATTTTAATCCATTTCCAAATTTGTTTTCTCCTTTATTTAAAGAGTGTATAGTTGTGTGTGTGTTTCAGTTCATTACATATTTTTGACTTGAATCTGCCCAGTGAAAGAATTTTAAAAATACCTTTGCATTTAATTGCGTAATTATCAATTCCATGATAACTAAGACAAGTTTACATTTTTTTAATTTTTTTCTTTTTTGTCATGCAAACATATATTGGCAAACTTGGACCTTCATGCCTGCAAAAAAAAAAAAAAAAAAAACAAGTGTCAAAAAGATAGTTTTCTCCTTGACACCACTATTATTTTAACTACTTTCCATCCTTTGCAATGCTTGTTTTAAAAATCAATGATCAGATTTGTAATAAAATCTAAACATATCATAAAAATAAATTTATACTTTTTTTTATTTTTTATTTACAAGAATAATTTTATATTTACAAAATTCCAAAGCCTGATACAATTAGAACTAATGCAATATTTATCATTTACTAATTTATAAAAAAATGAATATGAAACTTTTTATTTATAAGCATTATTAATATATGAACCAACTATAAGGAAATCTTTAGTATTTACCATTTTATAAATTTTGAATCAACTGGTAATTAGCTGATGTTTTGTGCACCATTCCAATAAACAATATAATAAATATTGTCTTTTTGACACTCTGTTGTTTGGCAGACATGAACGTTCAAGTTTTCCCATACATGCACATAAAAAAGATTCTAAAGGCTGTACGGATATGTAAAACCGGTTATTACTGAATATTATGGAAATCAAATTAAATAACTTATTTTTCTACATTCAAAAAAAAGAAATGACAATTTGAAAGGAACCAAAAAACAACAATCATATTTTGACAAGGTTGAGCAATGTAATGTAAATCCAAAATTTGTGATGTATTTTAAAATTGTTTCAAATTAAATTGTGTGATTGACACAAGGACCAGATTAATACCAACTGATGTCATAAGCATGATCCAACAAAAATGTCCAACCCCACCCTGGTAATGGCTAGGCCTTGAATTATTGCTTTTAATTGAAGAATGCAATGTATTTATGAATTTAAAATATCTACCTCTTTGTTTTAAACTTAAATAATGCGAAATTCAAGAAGTTCTTAATTCACACAATCCACGTGATGCCAGATCTAGACATATTTTGTTGGTAATTGGGAAACCTTTTCTTTTAAGATCTCTAAAAAGCAGCATGCTTTTCTTGGTTTAAGACTACTATAAAAATGATTAGCGAGATACATATTTTTCCCCATTCATTTTACGTGCTTTTGCATTAGTCTGTTAGGTTTTTAGCAGGTTGGTGCAAAAATAATGACGTAATAATGTTGTTTTTTTACGTTAAAAAATACGTCAAAAAAACGACATTATTACATCATTATTTTTGCACCAACCTAATATACAAATATGATCTGGTTACAAGAGAAACAAGACGTGTTCCCTTCTCTTTTCATGCCCTAAGTATCTGCTTATGTTGCTTGATGATTAATCTGATCCTGATTGTTATGTAAACACTGGTACTTGAGATTTTGCTTGACGCAAAAGTGTGAATGAGATGATATATTGTAAGAATTTGAAACAAAAATAGATTCATTAAAAACTATGAACCTATCCAATCTGACAGGAGAAAATCCTTCCCCCCCCCCCATAATAGGTTTCATATTTTTGCTTTGAGCATTGCAACCATTACTATACAAAACGTATTCAGTAAAGAAATGATTTACTTAAAAAAAAAAAAAGAGAAAAAATAAAAGATCAAAACAATAATTACTGTTTTTGTTTTTATTTACTTGTTATTTTATTTGGTAGAAAAAATGTACCTCTTCTGTAAATATAAATTCCTTCTGAAACAGTGTAAGGTATCTTTTCTCTTCAGATGTCTGCATATCCATTCTCAAAAGAAAAAAAAAAATAATAATAACAGATGTTACCTCAGGTAAAAATTTATTTAAAACATATCTAGAATGTGATTAGGCACCTGAGACACGAAATGATTTTTCTGTTTATTAATAAATTCCTTCATTTATACTATCAAATCTAAAATATTAAACAGAATGCAACTTTATTAATTTATTGGACATGCAAACTGTTTTTGTGATGAGATATTCCATTGTTAACAGAAGGTATTATTCAATGGCAGTAAGCAAACATATCCATGCTTCATATTGCCATAACAATAAGGTTTTCTTTCTTTCTTTCTTTCTTTTTTTTTTTTTTTTTTTTTTTTTTTTAAGCAAGGTGGGATGCCACTAGCACGCAAGGGGTTACAGAGAGTGAGAGTAAAGAGGCGTGATAGAGTAAAGGATGAAGAGAAGGACAGGGAATAGATCAAGGCATCTGGAAATGTTGATTGACATTACATTTGAATATTTGATGATTATAGCTATCAGGGAAACAAGTAATAGGAAGGGAATTCCACAGATGGAAGGTGCAAAGCATGAAGCTATTTAACTGTTTCAACAGTGAATTGGTGGGACTGAGATGCCAGCCTATTAGCACATTTAAATTCATGCAGTCTGGTAAGTAGCTTGTCGGAGCAGTTACACTAAAAGTATTTGTAGAAAAGACAGAGGGAGGCGATGGCACATCTGTGTGAGAGAGCAACTGTAGACAAGATGCCAGATCAGGGTCAATCACATTGCACATCTGTCTCTGGATTTTGTCAAGGACCTTATGACAAACAGTGGGGGCATCAGACCATATATGGTAGCAGTAAGGCAAGAAAAACTTTCCGGCACAACACAGGGACCAACTTTCCTTGTGGTGGAAGAAGCTATTAAATGTATTTGTTCTATCTCAGGCCAGCGGACAGTGTGAGACCAAGCAGTCGCAAAGAGGTGCTATTGTGGAGTTGAGCATCAGACATTCTAATTGGAGCCAGGGATGGTTCCTTGTGGGGAGTAATAGAGAGCAGTTTTGTTTTTGAGGCATTAAAGTTAACCAGCCAATTCCTGTCCCCAGTCTACAACTGATTGAAGGTCCTTTTCGAGACCAACAGCCAAGTTAGTTTTGTCAGCGATACCAGATTTGCTATTTGTTTGCTTGTTTGGGTTTTATGGCATATCAACCACTGTGGATTATTTAATGCCAAATCCAGTTTATATGAATTTTAAATGCCTATTTTGTATAGAATAAAAAACGTATAGCTGGCAACATTATTGTTTCAAAAACGTAGAGCTGGCAACATTATTGCTTCAAAAACCTAGAGCTGGCAACATTATTGCTTCAAAAACCTAGAGCTGGCAACATTATTTTTCCGAAAACACCATCTGAGACCCCGCCGCTGGATGCATTTCATCGCCACACCCAGGACACTGATGTAGTTTACCGTCATACCCAGGACACTGATGTAGTTTACCGTCATACCCAGGACGCGGATGTAGTTTACCGTCATACCCAGGACGTGGATTTGCTATTGAGGCAGGAGTAAATAGTAGTGTCGTCTTCACAGATGCCTACTTGGGAACTGATGACATTGGGAAGATCGTTAATGAAGATAAAGAACAGAATATGGCCCAGGATAGAACCTTGGGAAACACCTTCATTTGTGGGAAAGGAACTGGAGAAGGATTTGTTAAGAATGACATTTATTACACGGTTTGACAGGAATGATCATATTAAGTCAAATAACTGACCTGAAATTCCATATCCCTGAAGCTTACGAAGGAGGCTGGAATACCAAACCCTATCAAACACTTTACAGATATCTAGAGCCGTGGCATGAGCTTCTACGTTATTGTGAAGTGCTTGGTAAACAATTTTAGTTATGACCATGAGCACATCAGCTATAGAACAAAGCGGAAACTATACTGCTTGTCAGAGAACAGATTATGGGATATAAGGTGCTTAACCACTAAAGACTTTGCCAAAGTGTGGTAGGAGATTGATAGGATGGTAGTTAGATGGGTCATAAGGGTATCCAGAGTTCTTAAAGACAGGTACAATAAATGAGGACATCCAACAGGCTGGAAAGCAAAATTCCTTGAGTCAGTAGTTATATAATTTGGAGAGAGCACATTTCTTTAGGGCAGTGGCTGGTATCCCACCTCCACTGCTAGCCTTATGGGAGTTTAATTTAGAGATGATGCCTAATACCAACAACAGGGTTATGTGCAACTCGCTCAATAGAGTCTCAGTTCTGGGCGGAAAATCAGGTGTGGGTACACTGGATGAGTTGAGCATTGATTTGGATGAGGATTTCCGAGCAAAGGTCTCAGCCTTATCAGCTGAGGAGGTCAGGACCTCAAATTGGTTGAACAAAGGAGGTATTGTGGGTTTGCTGTTGTTAAGTACACTCTTGCAGAGATGCCTTGGAGCCAAATTTGCGAGATGCACTATGTTTGTTTCATTCTATCAGCAAATAGTGGCTTTGCTTCATTGAGGACACACTTTCACTTGTTACGGGCTGAGACAAAGAGATGTCTGGTGCAATCTGACATGTCACTACAGTCCAGGCAGAAGAAGTGATTCCTATGGGCAATGGCAGCTGAGCAAGCAGTAGAGAACCAAGGGGATGAGCACGATTTAACCTTATATTTTCTTATGGGGATGAAAGCCTCAATGTCTCATTAGTAGGGGAAATCAGGCTGCTAATATATTTTTCTTTCTTTCATTTTATGTTATATTTCAAACTTTTAATGAATTACAAAGGATAATTAATAAGGACGATTTTTGGATGACCCTATGTCTGACAACAGGACCCTGAATTATGCCACACAAGCAGAAAAACCCAGTCATGGTTGTCAGACAATTTCTATGACCACATCACCCCTTACATATAGCCACCTAACTCCCTAGACTGCAACCCCCCTTGATTATTATGTGTGGGGCACAGTTAAGAAAGAGAAAAAAAAATCATGGCAGCATTCACCAAATTAAACAAGGAGACCATCTAGAAGATTTGCACAAAATTCTGAAGTTGCCTGGAGGCCGTGGTTCAAGCCAATAGTGATTTTATTAATTAAATTTACTCTCTTGTGTTTCAAGATATTTTTGCATAATTTTGGTAAATATATCTGTTAAAATGAGATACCAGTATTATTTTCATTTTTGGACAATTTAGACGACAATTTATCCAGCGCACCCTCAGTGTGTGTGTGTGTGTATATATATATATATATATATATATATATATATATATATATTATAGCTGGCTACTCATGTCTGACCATACTCATCTTTTAGAGTGGCTAGCCAATCCCTGTTGTAGACACCTGCTCAGGTACATTTGTACCTACTGAGCAAACCTTAGTTCAGTTTCTGTGAGAGAGTACATAATCTGGTGTGATCAACAATTTGGACAAGACCATTAAGCTCAAACTCTTGTTTGCAAATCATCAACAGCTTCTAAATAGTTCAGTCTACCCAATTTCACTCAAAAGGCTTGGCTCAATGCATGTTTTGGTTTTCAGGCACTCTCTAACAATGTTGTGTTCTGTGATTGCTTCCCCATGTTGATAACATCAAGAAGTAACCTCCTTGATAAATCAATCATGGTGAAGTTTGAATCCAGGCCTCATGGTCAGAATGCAAACATTCTAAACAAATCAAATATTTCGGTTTTCAGTTATTGTAATATTGTTTTGGTATTAACAGTTGTTAATATAGAAAATTTAAAATTTGTAAATTTAATTAGTGTATTTAATATGCATTTATAAAAAATACATATTTCATTACTAATACAATATTATTATCTGACCCTGAGATGCGTTAACTTTCAGTCAGTCACTGATAAGTATTGTGAACTTATATATTTATGACAACACCAAGAAGCATTTTCTTTAAAAAATTCTGACGTTTGCTCATTTGGTAAGATTTTGAGAAGAATATACTGATGAGCAAAAACATTACGGTCAAATAAGGTATTGGATCTCTTTGCACTGACCAATCAGCTTTTATTCTATTAGACATGGATTCTTCATGACCTGTAAAAGTTTCATCTGGAATCTGGTATGATTTTAACAGCAGATCTATTAACTGGTGGAAGTTATAGAATGGAGGTTCCATAAAGCAAACTTGTTGGTCTAACACATCCTGCTCAATAGGATTGAGATTTGGAGAGTTTAGTGGCCAGAGCAAGACAGTGAAGTCTTTTTATATTCTTGAAATCATTTCCATACAAGTCCAGATGTGACAGAGTGCATTGTTTTGCTGAAAGATGCCACTGTCATTAGTGAAGACTGTTGTCAATGATGTTGAGGTAAAAAAAAGTACCTTCCATATGATTGACAGGACCCAGAACCCGGGAGAAAGCAAGACATGATCATCTTTCATTGATGTAAGGTTCACTTCCAGTGTTTTGCATACTTACTGAAGATGATTTTGGCAATTAAAATTAGTTAGCATCAGTGGTGGCATCCTACCGGTCCACATCACATTGTGCAAACTGATTCTTAGAATTATAAAACCATAGTGAACTGGTTTTTGGATTATCTGAAAATAATCCTATATATTAGTAGCTATTGGTCTAGGCGAAATGTTATGTTTGCATGTGTGCCTAGTGAAATTCTAATAGACATATCTTCCTACTGTTTTGAAGTTAAAAATGTGGCAAACATTTATTTTGGTCATAAATTTGATAGGTCTTCCATTGGATCTTTGGGGCTGCAGCGATTCAGTTTGAATATGGCTAAGAAACCATAACACAGCTGATGACACTAGGATAAAAAAAAGCATCCTACTTCTGAAAAGAAATATGATTAGAACAGAATTTCAATCTGGAAATATCTTAATAAATAAATGTTTTCTATTAAATTATCAAAATGCTTTAATTCTTTTTCAATACTATAAAGTGATTTGTTTCCATTCTCAGATTGAAAAGAAAATAGGCAGAATAGGTTCCTAAACATTACCTGCCTTTATGGAACCGGTTCCTGGAAATTTAGGATGCCACCATTAGTTAGCATAGGTAATTTGTTCCATAACTGCAACATTCAAGACATCAGAATGAATTACTCAATGCCAGTTTATCTGAACTTGATATGAGAAGCTGTTATGCATTCTTTTGACATGTTGCTGCTCATAATGTTTTTGCTGAGCAGTATAATGTGTAACAGTTTTGGTCTTGTAAAAACTGTTTACAACAATGGATAACAAACTATTATGACTTATCTAATGTTGTATGCTTGATCACTGTTAATGTTACCATGTACCAGATTTACCTGAGCTTAATAAATATCTAAACACTGATTCAGACGAATGACTGCGATTCAAACTAAGAAGTGAGCATCCAAACTATTTAAAATATATAGTCCATTAAAGTACAAAATTTTAGATAATATATTAAAGCTAAGTATGTTGGCTTAGAGTTAACTGCCCTTGAATAATTAACAAATATTAGGTTGGTGCAAAAATAATGTCGTTTTCTCACATTGTGAGAAAACGACATTATTTTTGCACCAACCTAATATCTCGCGTATTTTTCAAAACATTTGGAAGGATGAGCAACACCAGAGAAAACTGTTTTGTAACTTCAAACATTGGTTAACAACAAGTGGTTGATCGTGTTCATTACTGCAAATCGTAAAAAAAATGAACCGAAATTTACAAAGACTCATTTCTGGCCTTTTGGTTCTGAAACGGGAATTAAATCCAATTTCTAGGTTTTACGATCAATCCATAACTCCTGAAATGTCCAAAAATATGAAGTATCGAGTGGGTTGAACAACTGAACTTCCAGTTTTCATCTTTGGTTCCATGTAGGCGTTGAACTTGGTCTTTAAACTTGACCCCCATGTCATATTCTGTTGGAGTGGGCGTACGGATAAAACAAAAATCCATTTTCTGCCTCTGACCAGAGCAACACCAAAAGGTAAGGAAGGAAAGTGTTCGTAAAATTACTAAATTACTCCTGTTCCTTCCCCACAAATACGAATATCAGACCACATGGCATCTTTATTCATTGTTTTAACAAATGTTGATGACTTATGGCATTCTTTCACAACAAATGCATGCGGTGTTGTGTTGGACATTTGCTTTACTTTTATTTTGGGTTGCCCAACATTTACCTTATTCCACCGAAAGGAATGAGGGTTTTTTAATTAAAATAACAAATCGTTCTACTGTTTTTTAAAATCCACCCCCCACAAAAAATCAGTGAACTATCAGATTTAAACGCAATTTTCAGTACTTATTCATTAAATGAATAAGTATATATTGTATATTAGAAAACGCCTTTTGAAATATTATTTATATTGGGTAGCAGTTGAGTACACAGTACCCACCCTTTTTTGATATCCTGTCTGTATTTTTAGAATTTAGTGAGTTTTCGCGAAATTATTTAGCATTCAAAGAAAAATCCCTTAAGATGGTATTTTAGCAAAAACGTTATGCAAGAATAGCAAGTGTGAGTGAATATACTGAAAATTTGTCCTGAACCTTATAAAAAATAATTCAAATTAAAACGAAGAAAATATTTTTTGGAGAGTTGATGTTTGCATTATCAAGTACTTTTTGTCAAGCAGGACCTCTAGGTACAGAAAATCTGCTCTGTATTGTAAAATAAAAAATGCAATGAGACATTATTTAATTAGAAATGCTTTTTAATTGCTTTTGAATAAGATTATGGACAGGACACTATAGTCTTAACTCCTAAGAAAAAAATGTTTTTTTTTTTTGTGAATAATGAAATGTTTTCATTTTAAAAAAAATTTAATTATAATTATTTATAAAGTTTTAAATCTTTAAAAATTCTGTATTAACTTGTAGCAGTTAGGACAGGTGATATTGTTATTAATATTAAGTAAAAACTATATTTACTAATCATATGGAAAAGCTTACTACAACCCCTAGTATTTTAAAAAGAATTTTGAATTTTTTTTGTGTATATGAACATACTGATTTTTATAAATACAGACAGCCTTACACAACACTATCAGAAAATAAGAGCATAAATTTAAAAGTTTTAAAACTTAGTAATGTTTTAACATTTCCTCAACAAGTATCTTTGTATTGTAAGTAAGACTATAAAACCAATGTACCTAAAATTTAAAATATTTCATTACCAAGAATATTTTCCTAAATTACTGGGTAGTTAAAAATATAAAAGGCATTCACATATTCATTAATTTTTTTAAAATGTCAAACATTAATTTTTAGCAATAAATGTGCCAACACTTCATAAAAACACCCACCACTGTGTTTAAAAAATTGCTTTTCTGTGCTATTTTAAGCTAAAAGCAAGTCATATTTTTGTTTTAATTCAGATTAATTAAACTTAAAATCAGTTAATCTTCCGCAAATAACATTTTAGGAAAGTGTATTTCATTTTTGAAAGATTTTTTTAACATTGAGAATCATGCTGTCAATATGGCTGAAATGTTCATGTAGAATAGATTTTTATCATCCAGGTAGTATTTAAAAAAACAAAACACAACTCTCAACACAGACAATAAAACCGATATCGCTTACATCAAATACATGATTGTAACAAATATAACCTTTGAATAAGTTAGCAAATCTCCAACAAAACAATGTCGTCCAAATCATAATGTAAATACTGACGTCAAACAGAATACTTGTCACGTTTCAATAAATATGCTATCCATAGCACACACTTAAAAAAAATCTCAAACCAACCAATGAAGAAGAAATCCAGTACCTGTCTGTCTCAGTTTTTCTAATGCGTATGCATTCACCTAACTGGCACTGTAACGTGATGCTGTATAATAAATATTGTTGTTTGTTATGCATAAAAGCTAAATATTATTTTGTACTTAAATTAATTTAAAAAAAACTACTTTTAGACCGAGCCAAGATATTTTTTTTTACGGGTAGAGTAGGAGAAGAGATAATATCATATCTTTTGAATATTCTTAAGGTGCAAATTACTCAAATGAGACTTGAAACTCTAAAGTGAAATCTGAACGAAATTTTACATTTATTAGAAAAAAGAAAAAAAAACATTAAAAAAAAAAATACAAAATATGCAAATAAGATTTCCCAGAATTTTCCTTTTGTGTGCCTTTCTGTTCATTTTAGGTCAGATTCATAAAAAGACGTACAATTTTCTTTGGGCTCATAAGGGTAAAAAAACAAAAAAAAAAAAATACTCTTTTCTGAAAATATATAAAAACAATTCAGTTTCTTTTCAAAAAAGGTGCAATGAATGCAGTTTATTTCCAGAAAGATGCACATACTTAAAAGTCAAAAACCAGAGACGGTTGGCAAATTCACCAGAATCACTGGGTTTTTGAAAATATTTCTGTTCACAAACAGAACCTCAATATCAACATTGAAATAAATTTTGTTATATTCTTTTTTAAACAGCAAGTTCAAAATTATGGCTGATACCTCAAAGTTCAGGAATTTTTCTGTTTTCTTTTTTCTTCTTCTGTTTCTATCTTTTGTTTCTTCCCTTCGTTGTTAACAAATAACAGCTCAGGTCATCTGCTGCTGACAGGCAAAAATCCTTCTGCTTTTTTTTTCTGACCACCTTGACTCGTTAAATAGGTACCAACAGGTCTCAGAATTGATTCCCAATTTTTTATGTGGGAGAAAGTCTTCCTCCTCACAGGCTAAAAAATCAAAAAATGTATTTTTTTTTTTTTAGAAATTTGAAAATATAAATTTTATTTATATACAAAAGCAAAAATGTTATTGATTTTTCAAAATTTTTAAATCTGGGAATACTCATAAATATTCATCTGGTTAGCAGAAAAGTCAGGCAGTCTATGGAGGACACGAAGTGACAATTCAGTATTTAAAAAATAAAAGTGAGTAAGTGATGTTTTTGAAATTTTTTTTTATGCAAATTAGTATTTAAATTATTTTAGTATGGAATTAATCCCCTATCTGTAATTAAGCCTGTACCTTCATACATAGAAAAACGAATAAGCATAAATTCTGCTAATGAAAGAATATTCTATGAACAGAGTAATTTTTATAATAAAGCTTTAAAGAATATTGGCCATAAATGCCCTGACATTAAATATAAAAATAATAAAAATAATCAGAGAAGAAATAGAAAAATCATTTGTTACACCCCCCCCCATTCAACCAAATGGTTAGTAGTAAGTTAGGACATAAGTTTCTTGCTAAAATTGAAAAACATTTTCCTAGAAATAATACGCTTAACAAAATTTTTAATAAAAATACCCTAAAATTAAGTTATAGTTGTACTGATAATTTAGAAAAATTATAAAAAAAAACACTATAATAAATAAAATAAGTAAAATGGAAATAATTGAAAAAAATGAGAATTTGTAGATCTTTGTGCTTATATGAAAAGTTATATATTATTTAAAAAAGAAGAAAAGAAATAACATTTTTTGTAGACATTGCATTATGTTTACTTTAAAACATAATTAAAAAAATTGCATAATATATATCTATTATTTGATCACAAATAAGAAAGTAAGAAAATGCATAATTAAATTCCAAAATTTTAAATTTTAATTTCAACAATACCATATCGAGTATACTAATAAATATAGTATTTTAGATCTTTATAAATAAAAATATAAATATATAAAATATGACTTTAAGAAAATCCCAATGTATTTTATAAAAATAAAAAAATAAATAAAAACTGCCAATGTATCTTAAAAAAAAAAACAGACAGGATGACACATTCTCATATAAGGAAGCCAGTATCAACAGATAGAAATTACAAAGCCACACCTAACCCATAACCTATATTTACACTTTGCCATCTTAAATTAGACTTGTATCCTGATTTGTCAAAAAAGGCAACACCCTATTAAAATTTTGTAATCCCCCGCCAACTTAAACTATATAATACTATTTAGCTTAAAAAAAGTAAATAATTTTTTTGCTTGAGAATGGAACAAAAATTTTATTTTCAGTTTAATTCAAAGTTTAGCTTTTAGTTCTGAAACATGGTAATTTCTGTGTTGTGATGAATACATATTTTTAAATAATATTATAATATATATATATATATATCCGTGTGTAGCCCTGTTTCAGAATTATAGAAAATGCTAATAGATTTAAGCACTGAAAATTCATCATACAGAAAGTAACTCAATTTTTGTATTTTTCTGGCTCCAAATATTTAAATCTTTATATTCACATATATTAAACAACCAATGATATTGAAAGAGATGCACGGTTTTCTTTGAATTAACAGACAGTAAAATATCTTAGATCTGAAATTTTGGAGGCTCAACTTCAGAATATATTCAACAATATTTATTCTTCTTTAAAAGGAATATTTAAATTAGCAAAATTGTTTATTAGCCAATAAGCTCTTGATTAAAAAAAAAACAAAATTTTAGTTTCTTTTGGAGCCAGTTTTATTCAGAAGATTTTTATAAATATCAAAACTTTTTATTTGCAAAATTAGTTTTTCCAGTTAACTGAACCAGGTTTGTTTGTTCGATCATTTGTCACATAAATGAAACTGAAATTCTCGCCATTAATTACAGACATCTTTCACTTATTTATTTCAAGTATTCAACATTACAAAAATTTGTTCTAAAAAGAAGGAAAAATTTTTTAACTTTGATCTTTCCTGTTAATAATAACATAAACATTTAGACGATAAAATTTTGTTTTCGTCAAGTTGGCGTCTTTTTCAGCATGCTATGCTCTTTTTTTTTTAGCAATCTCATGGAGGTACCTATGCATAGACCTCTTAATCTGATTTTTTTTTTTTGACCTCTTCAGAAACATTGCCTGCGTATAGTCAACTAGTGTGACCATCCGTCCCTTTTTGTGTTCAAAATAAAATAAAATAATCCTAAAAACTGGCAATACAGTAAGCTTTAAGCAAGAAAATATTTATAGAAATTGATGTTACTAATGCACACATTGAGAAAAGATGTAGAATATTAACATTGGCTTTCCTTTGTGTTAAAAATTAGTAAATTTGTTTTGCTTATTAATAAATATTTATGTTTATAATTATATTGGCATATGTTTGTATTAAACGTGAATGTATTGTAACTTAACCAAAATAATACCTTTTTAACTAAATATCACAAAAAGAAACATGTAAGTCGGGTAATTTGGGGGTATTTCTCTGTGTTTGCATGTGCATATAATATATAAACAAAGTGTAGTGATACTAGCAAATTAGTATGCATAATTTGCATAAGCAGAACTGAACATTCAATATAAGTGGTCTCTGAGACTAACCAAGTAGAATTACGACTTAGGGACATCTCGAGGCGGTGTAATGGTTAGCAAGCTTGTCTCGCTAGAACAATTACCACTGAGTAGTGAGTTCGATTCTCACTGGGTGCCCCCCACTTTCGGCCTTGTACCACATCTGAGCTACGCTTGGAAAATCAGCGTCTGGTTCGGTCCTGATCTCCAGTTGGAAATGAATTGGTCGGAGGTGCAAGGGAAGGCCGAGATCGCGGGTAAACTGTGGTCTCGGAGGAGACTTTCCCTGAAGGGAAGGGCGGAGGTATGTGTTTCACACATATATCCGATCCTCCTTTACCGACTATCTGTGCTTCCACTCCCGTATGCCAGGCTAATGTCATTAGTCCGGACCTTGTTCTCTTTCTTGTGGAGAGACAAGGCCCCTATGGTGTGTCGCGAGATCTGTTGCCTTCATCCCTCCGAAGGCGGTCTGGGTATGCCTAGCATTGAGATTCGTGAATATATGCTTCGCATTACCTTTCTCGACCGAATGTGTCGCGGATTGGATGAGGTGGGCACCTTTTGGAAAGAAGATGTCCGAAAACATTTCCCATCCCTGAGAAGTGTGCACTCGTGCGAGGAGGAGGCCGGCCGTACACCTCGTGCCGAGTGCTCCTTCTACCGCGAATGTCGTAGTGCTTTGAAGCTCCTCTTGCGGACGACGGATGGCCTCTCCGACGCCCAGGCGTTGTCTCGTAAGGCATTGTATCAATTGTTAGTTAGGGGGTCCGTTCAAGATGATCTGATCGACGAGCTCGGTCTTACGAAGCAGGAGGCTCGCTCGATATGGCCTTGGGCGCCTGGGTTGAAATGTCTCAATAACGATGAGGCATCACTCACCTGGCTGATGATTCGTGGGGCCCTCTGGGTCGGCAAGAGACTCTGTTCAGCAGGTTTGGAGAAATATCCAAACTGTCGTCGCTGCACTGGGGAAGTCGAGACCATTGGTCACGCCTTTTTTCAGTGCAAGACGGTAGTGCCGTTGTGCAAGTTTGTTGAAGGCCTCATGGTTCGCATGCTGCAGGGAAAGTTCTTTGTCCTGGAAGCCAGTTCTGTTTGTAGCAATGTGGTGTCGCAATTGACGAAGGCTGAGCACTATGTGTTCTGTTGCTTACTAGGGATTATGAGAGTCGTGATTTGGACGACGCGTCAGAAGGGATTCCATGAGGGCGAGAAGTTCACCTCTTCCCAACTGATCTTGTACTTTAAGCATCAGCTTAAAGTCAAGATTAGGACGGAAAGGCGGCGGCTCACCTCATCGGAATTTGGCAAAAGGTGGGTGAATCTTGCGCGAATGTGTAGAGTGAAAGGGGCTGACCTAGAGTGGCACTTGGATGTCGGTTAGGTACAGGATTTGTCCTAACAGGGTTGAACATAGGCAACCCACCCAGATTTTAGGTTAGACTAGGTTTTTGATTTTAAATCTTTAGTTTTCCCTTTTTTCTAGTAAACTTAGCTAGGGTATGCATGCGCATTGGTCCCTTTTATTTCTGTCCCTATTTTTCTTTCGTTTAATTCCCCATCCCCTCCCTCGTTAGGTGGTCAGTGACTTCAGTTCTCTGGTGGATGCGGGGCGACTTTCGTTTCGTGTGTGTGCTTTTTCGTATTTGTTGGTGTGTATGAATGTGTGTGTGTCTGTGTGAATGCTTGGAGGAATTAATGTTTTTTCTTATTTTTTCTTAGCCCCGCATTGATTTCGTCTAGTTAACTGATTTTGCTGCCACATTTATGGTTTGTGGGGGGTTTTATTACTAACACAGTTTTGTTTAGTGTTATTGTAAATATTTTTATGTCATATTGTACATATTCATTTGGGGTTCTTTTTAAAAATTGTTATATTATGACCCTCCCCCCACGAACAATATTTGTACATAAGGGGACTAGTTAGGACTTCATGGAGAATTTGAGGCGTTATGGTGGACGTGGTAAGAAAGGTAGGAGTGAATGTGTTGTTTTGGTGATTGGAATATTGTTGGTTTGTTTGGGTCCGTGTCTGGGACTAGCTAAGTTTAGATATAAGACAGAAGAAGACCGTCATTCCCCATCCCCCTTTTAGGCCTTGTGCCACATTTTATACATGAAATTGTATAAATAAATATCATTACGACTTAGGGACATCTCGAGGCGGTGTAATGGTTAGCAAGCTTGTCTCGCTAGAACAATTACCACTGAGTAGTGAGTTCGATTCTCACTGGGTGCCCCCCACTTTCGGCCTTGTGCCACATCTGAGCTACGCTTGGAAAATCAGCGTCTGGTTCGGTCCTGATCTCCAGTTGGAAATGAATTGGTCGGAGGTGCAAGGGAAGGCCGAGATCGCGGGTAAACTGTGGTCTCGGAGGAGACTTTCCCTGAAGGGAAGGGCGGAGGTATGTGTTTCACACATATATCCGATCCTCCTTTACCGACTGTCTGTGCTTCCACTCCCGTATGCCAGGCTAATGTCATTAGTCCGGACCTTGTTCTCTTTCTTGTGGAGAGACAAGGCCCCTATGGTGTGTCGCGAGATCTGTTGCCTTCATCCCTCCGAGGGCGGTCTGGGTATGCCTAGCATTGAGATTCGTGAATATATGCTTCGCATTACCTTTCTAGACCGAATGTGTCGCGGATTGGATGAGGTGGGCACCTTTTGGAAAGAAGATGTCCGAAAACATTTCCCATCCCTGAGAAGTGTGCACTCGTGCGAGGAGGAGGCCGGCCGTACACCTCGTGCCGAGTGCTCCTTCTACCGCGAATGTCGTAGTGCTTTGAAGCTCCTCTTGCGGACGACGGATGGCCTCTCCGACGCCCAGGCGTTGTCTCGTAAGGCATTGTATCAGTTGTTAGTTAGGGGGTCCGTTCAAGATGGTCTGATCGACGAGCTCGGTCTTACGAAGCAGGAGGCTCGCTCGATATGGCCTTGGGCGCCTGGGTTGAAATGTCTCAATAATGATGAGGCATCACTCACCTGGCTGATGATTCGTGGGGCCCTCTGGGTCGGCAAGAGACTTTGTTCAGCAGGTTTGGAGAAATATCCAAACTGTCGTCGCTGTACTGGCGAAGTCGAGACCATTGGTCACGCCTTTTTTCAGTGCAGGACGGTAGTGCCGTTGTGCAAGTTTGTTGAAGGCCTCATGGTTCGCATGCTGCAGGGAAAGTTCTTTGTCCTGGAGGCCAGTTCTGTTTGTAGCAATGTGGTGCCGCAATTGACGAAGGCTGAACACTATGTGTTCTGTTGCTTACTAGGGATTATGAGAGTCGTGATTTGGACGACGCGTCAGAAGGGATTCCATGAGGGCGAGAAGTTCACCTCTTCCCAACTAATCTTGTTCTTTAAGCATCAGCTTAAAGTCAAGATTAGGACGGAAAGGCGGCGGCTCCCTTCATCGGAATTCGGCAAAAGGTGGGTGAATCTTGCGCGAATGTGTAGAGTGAAAGGGGCTGACCTAGAGTGGCATTTGGATGTCGGTTAGGTACAGAATTTTGTCCTAACAGGGTTGAACATAGGCAACCCACCCAGATTTTAGGTTAGACTAGCTTTTGTATTTTGAACTTTTAGTTTTTTCCCTTTTTTTCTAGTAAAACTTAGCTAGGGTATGCATGCGCATTGGTCCCTTTTATTTCTGTCCCTATTTTTTTTCTTTTGTTTAATTCCCCATCCCCTCCCTCGTTAGGTGGTCAGTGATGTCAGTTCTCTGGTGGATGCGGGACGACTTTCGTTTCGTGTGTGTGATTTTTCGTATTTGTTGTTGTGTATGAATGTGTGTATGCCCGCGTGAATGCTTGGAGGTATGAATGCTTTTTTCATTTCTTCATAGTCCCGCATTGATTTCGTCCAGTTAACTGATGTTTCTGCCACATTTATGGTTTGTGGGGGTTTTTATTACTAACACAGTTTTGTTTAGTTTAGTTTAGGCGGAGATGGAGGTGGTGGAGGAAATGCCCCCACCTCGGCCTTTCTCATCAAAGAGAGGGAGGGAAGACGAGGGGGAAAAGGATTTCCCTACTAAAAAAGAGAAAGTGTCAGGGCGGAGCAGGAGAGACAAAGATGCAACCCCCTCAAGATCACCGTCTCGTACTGCTACACCCGAAGAACCAAAGTCCCGCTCCAGGAGCGCAGCGGCCTCATCGGCCAGGTCGCGGTCACCCTCACTTTGTACACCCCACCAACCCTCTGCCCAGCCCTCTACTCAACCACCTTCTACTACTCCCCCGCCCTCAGACTCAACCCCACCCCACCCTTCCAGGAAAAAGAAGGTGAGAAAACACTTCGACAAAGTGGAGGACATTTGCCGAGTGGACAGGAAGGAGGCAGAGAGGGACCTTTCCACGCAGAGAAGGGCACTCTTGGGCCCTCTGTTTAAAGTGACTTCTGTTGACGGGAAGTCGACGGAAGATACTAGGAACTTCCCCCGAGCGCCGGGAGTGATTACCTGCATTAGAGATACAGGGAAGCATCTAAAGGTTTGGTCCCACTTACAAGAGGCCAAGGATGCTTTCCCTGAAATTAATATGGCACAAACTGGTACGGAAAATTTGAAAAAACTGTTCAACTACTGTGCAGGGAGGGTCCCCGTGTGTATCCATCCCTCTCTTTACAGGGCTTTAAAACTCACCTACCCCTTGGACGTTGGCGGGATTGTCTCAGACGGACGGATGACGTCAGAGATGGGCACAGGGAGCCTGGGACAATCCGTCGGGGTCCTTTCACCCTCAGATTTCCGCCCCGTATGTGAGTAGGTTTTTTTGCACTAATTCTTTTTCCTTTTTGCAGGCCTAGAAGATGGCAATGAAGATAGCGACGTTGAATGTGAGGGGCTTGAGGGACCGGGGTAAGGCTGTCCCTGGATGTGGATGTCGCCGCGATAGAAGAGACCCACTTTGTTTGCAGTTCCGATGCGTGTGTGCTGGAGGATGACTTTGTCGTCTATTCAGCATACGGGGACCGTTCTGCCAGAGGAGTTTCTTTGCTTGTCAGTCGTACTCTGGATGCGAAGGTGGACCTTGTGCATACCAATGCCGAGGGCCGGTTGATCGTGGCCGATATTGCCGTGAAAAGTGGTTCGTTTCGGGTCGTTGCGGCTTATGCGCCCAACGACCGGGGGGAGCGGGTCTCGTTTTTTCGGCGGTTGGGGCCGTTCCTGGTGGATTCAACGCGCCTAGTTTTAATGGGGGACTGGAATGCCATCCTGGACCCCAAGTTAGACAGGGGGCGGAGAGCTAGCGGGCGAAGGGGCGATCCCAGCCTGGTTGATCTGATCGTCGATTATGGTCTCGTCGATAGATACCGGGTCGATCATCCCGGGGGGAAAATGTGGACGTGGGCTCTTGATTGGCCTTTTGACAAGGTGGTTAGCTACCTTGACAGAATGTTAGTTAGAAGAGCCGACATAGATCTACTAGATTGCCCTACGTTCCACTGGGTAGGCTATTCGGATCACAAACTCGTTTGTGCCCGGGTGGCGTTAGACAATAGGCCTAGAATGGCTGGGTACTGGAAGTTCAATCTGTCCTTACTGGCAGAGGTGCTATGCCGTCTGCGTCGGTGCGGTGCCCGAAAAAATCAACGCTGGGCGTCCCGAAAACGCACTTGTCCAGGTTCAACTTCAGGCCGTAGTGCGAGAGTCGCTGGAAGACTTCTCGCAGGTGTTGCCTATGAGAATCGGCGTC
This sequence comes from Acanthosepion lycidas, assembly GCA_963932145.1. NCBI lineage: Eukaryota > Metazoa > Mollusca > Cephalopoda > Sepiida > Sepiidae > Acanthosepion > Acanthosepion lycidas. The sequence goes on along the minus strand of OZ010597.1, from coordinate 96,156,918 downwards.
TTTACTGGCCACCAAGATATCGTCGATGTAAGCGTATACGTGCGGTAGTCCGCGCAGGACTTCGTCTATGAGCCGTTGGAAGGTCTGGGCAGCGTTACGTAGACCGAATGGCATCTTTAAAAACTCATATAGGCCGAACGGTGTTGTGACTGCCGTCTTAGGGACGTCTTCCGCAGCAACGGGGATCTGTTGATATGCCTTTGTCAGATCGATTTTTGAAAAGATGCGAGCGCCTTCTAGTCCGGACGCAAAATCATGGATATGAGGGGCAGGGTACCGGTCTGGTACGGTTGACGCATTCAATTTTCGGTAGTCGACGCATATCCGAAATTCTTTACCACCTGGTTTAGGCACTAAGTGTAGTGGCGAGGCGTAAGGGCTATCGGAAGGACGAATGATGCCATCACTCAGCATTTTGTCGAATTGCTCCTTGGCGTACGCCAGTTTGTGCGGAGCGAGTCGTCGCGGACGGGAGTGTGCGGGAGGACCTCTAGTCCTGATGTGGTGCTGAGTCTGATGGTCACCTGAAGCCGTTACTTGGAGTGGCAGCGTTATATCCGTGAACTGTGTCAGGAGATCTAAGTACTCGCGACCATGGCACGTTGCGACGCTGATTCCTGTGGAGCCTTGACGTGTAGGGGTACCTAAGACACGGAGATTCGTAGTCGTATCGGACAGGGTCCTAGGGTTCGTATGGACCGCCAGTGCGTAATGCGCCAGGAAATCCGCGCCGAGAATAGGTACCTTCACGTTCGCCACGGTGAATGTCCAAGTAAAATCACGTCGCATGCCGATATTCAAAGTAAGGGTCCTTTCTCCGTACGTGTCTATCGCGGAACCATTCGCAGCTCGTAGTTTGACCAGGGTGGGCTTAGCGGTGTGGTCGTTCTGATAGGGTACCACGCTGATGGCCGCACCTGTGTCTACTAGAAATTTCAGTTTGTTCCGGCGATCCCAAACGTAAAATAGACGACATTGCGTGTTGGCACCGGATGAGTTAGTCGTCGCCACTCCCCGGTTTATTCGTTTCCCCAGGCCGACGGGTGTGTACAGGGAGGTTTACAATTTCTGGCTCCGTCGCCAAATGTGCGATGAAACCAACAAACACTCTGGTCGCTTTGCCGTTCTCGGCTTGGGGTTCGTCTCCGTCGAGATGGGGTCGATTTCCTTGTCCGTGGGCGCAGAGAGATCTGGATCTCTCGAATTTGTCGTTGAAGGTCGGCCAACGCCCGTTCTGTCTTACTCGGCTCGTAGCGTTCGTGCTTTGCTATGTCGGGGGCGTGAAATGTGTTAACGCTGTGGTCAAACTGCGCAAAAACCAGGTGAGCAGATTCTGCCAAATCATCCAGAGGCGTGGCTCTCGTCATTGGTGCGATAATCTGAGCTACTGATTTGGGCAAATGCTCCAGCCATAAGCCTCGAAGAACCTTTTCCGACACATTGTGTTTTCCCAGCTGGTTCCTCATATACCTGAGAAGCTGTGATGGCGTCTTGTCGCCTCTGGTGACGTTCCGTAGAATTTCCGGAATCATGTCTTCCTCGGAACGCTCGGTGCGCTTGAGGATTGCTTCCTTTAAGTGATCGTATGGTTCATGTTCGCGCAAATCGGAGAGGACGTCAGAAATTTCGTCCATCATATCGGATGGGAGTTTCTGCATTACATTCGTGAATCTGGCTCGCTGTGAAGTGATGCGTAACATGGAGAAGATAGATTCTACCTGCAAGAACCAGTTCTTGGCATTATGGTGGTATGCAGGTAGAGGTATGATCGCGGCCGTCATGTCCAAAGAATCACTTTTGACCGACTCCATCATCGCTTAGCTGTCTCACGTCGGGAAGTCACCACTTGTTGCGGGGCCGATAAGGATGTCGCCCCCGCAAGCTTTATGAAGAAACGTGTGAACAGCTAAGACAATGAGGGGACAAAGGCAAAGGTTTATGAAACAATAATGTCGATTTTATTAATGCCAATTGTACAAGAGTGTACTCTGAAGAAATGTGTTCAAGTCGGTGTCGGGTCCGGTATGACTGGTTTTGTTTAGGGGGTAGCTGCTTTCGGTCGTATCGGTAAAACGAATATAGAGTTGATCGGCGAAACGGATGTAGCTGGTCGACTGCCGGATGGGAGAATAGACGGGAACAGCAGCAGGTTGATCGATGTCCCTAAACAGGGCCAAGTCAGAAGAGTCATAGACTTCACAGGGCGGATCGACCGCAGAAACGGGATCGCGCCAAAGTGTATCCCTTGGCGAAGACGAAGTCCCTAAACAGAGCCAAGGCAGAATAGTGATATACTTCACAGGGCGGATCGACCGCGGAAACGGGATCGCGCCAAAGTGTATCACTTGGCGAAGCCGGTCAGAGAGGTGATACGTCTTAAATTAATATCAATTGTTGTCCGATGTTTGAGAAAGCGCTGCATAATCCGATGCTCACGAGGTACGGTTTGGCATCAACGATATTGGACTAGTCGTCTGGTTTCTCGCATGTTGCTTGACTTAAATCTGCGAGATCAGGAGTTGTGAAGGTCAAGGCCGTCTTTCTAAGGAGCAGCTAATGGCGACCGCGACAGGTATGTCCAATGCGTCACACCGGTATAAAATATTGGAACAATTACAAATAGGAAATATGTCTTTAAATACTTGTATTGAATTTATGCAGCAACAAGAGCTAATACAGACATACCACTATTATAAAAGTCAACCCACCGAACAAAGATTCGCTGATACATACGCGGTAAACAAGATAAAAAGGTGTTCGTATTGTGGACGTGAACACGAAATGAAAAAGGAAAAGTGTCCGGCATTTGGAAAAACTTGTAATAATTGCTTAAAAAAGAACCACTTTCAAGCAGTGTGTAAATTAAAAAAGAAAAATGTTGAAAGAGTTGAAGAAAACGACACCGACAGGGAAGTTTTTACTGTGAAGAATAAAACTTTTGAACAGAAGAAAAAAGACATTATAGTAAAGGTTAAAATTAATAACTGCAATTTAGATATGCAAATGGATACTGGGAGTGAAGGAACACTGATACCAAAAAATTTTGGGGGAATACATAGGTAAGCCACCTTTACGAAAAAGCAATTTACAACTTCGCCAGTTTGATGGATCTGTTATAAAAATATTAGGATACTTCGAAGGTTCATTGGAGTGTGGCACCCTGCATTTTTAGAAAGACTAAAAAGAGATATTCATAGAAATATGATTTAATTTTTATTCGGTTTATTAACCAGTTGTTAGTTATTTAGAAACGAAGAATAATTGAGTTTTGAGAATAATTCTCTAACTGTATTTAGGCGATCCAAAGAGAAGAAGAAAAAAAAAATAATAATAAAAAGAAAGAGAAAGAGGAATAGATGATACAAAACCCGGTCATAAGTAAAACTAAGACAAGACAGGTGTCAAAATATATCAGGTCAAATTACCTGACCGAAATCCAGGGAAATAGAAATTGTTATATTTGGTTGAAGAAATTGAGTTTTAGAGATAATAAAATAAAACAAAAAGAAGAGGAAAGACGGAAAGATAAAACAAAACCCGGTCATAAGCGAAAACACACACATGCGACCAGCACCTAACAAGTGTCAAAATTATCAGGTCAAGCACTTGAACTAATTCCGTGTCCGCGTTAAGGTTGGCTGAAACAATAAAGATTTTTTAGAACAATGGAAACGAAATTTTAATCGGAAGAAAGGTGTTTTTTTTGTGTTGAGAGGGTGACCGGTGGAACTGTATACAGATTCTGACCTGTTAAAAATTGGAACCCCACGATGATGAAGTGAAGACATTTTCAATTCAGATAATTAAGATTTTTGACTATCAGGTCTGACCAAAAAAACAAAGAAGGAAAGAAAACGATTGTCTCGGCTCACAGATAGCGCCAATATTCTTTCCTGAAGTCACATCTAATTAGCGGCAGGCTGTTTTGACAGAACCCAGGTGAGAAAAAGCCAAGATTATCATTTTTCGTACGTGTGAAAAAGGCCAAATTAGATTTTGTTTTTTTTAGAACAAGAACGATGTAAGCCACGCCCGATTGGAGACGGGAGGCGTCCCACCACAGTCTCATTAGCCGAAAGCGGTCACGTGATATGCGGAAAGAGGAGGGAGAATGCTCGATCAAGAACCATTGGTCGAAAACGGTCACCTGACATACGAGAGACCGGGAGAGATGGGTATGCGTCTTCCCCCCAGAGGCACTGTGAGGAAGTAGGGGTGAAAATAATAGCGATAATGGGAAATCAGAACTAATGCGACTTTTGGGATTATCGAGAGAGCCCTGACGCCGACAGACCCACCCCGGTTTGCTGCGGCGTCAATAAAAGCAGGACCCCAATCGACAAAAGGATGAGTTCAGCCCCGGACGGCAGCGAGAAGAGATCACCTCGGACGACGGAGGGTTGCGGCTGGGTAGCCGCGGAGAAGTTCCAGCCCAAGTCGAAAACAAGAAATCCTTCCAGCCCAAGTCGAAAACAAGAGATCCTTCCAGCCCAAGTCGAAAACAAGAAATCCTTCCAGCCCAAGTCAAAAACAAGAAATCCTTCCAGCCCAAGTCAAAGACAAGAGAAGTTCTATCTAAGTCGACGAAGGAGAAGATTACTCGAAAGCCGCAGAGAAGTTGCAGCCAAGTCGAAGACAAGGCCAAAGAGTTACTAGACGGAAGAAGAAGAAGAAGTTAAAATCAAGCCCAGCCGAGAACAGAATTCGACCCAACCAGATCGAAGTGAAGAAATACAACTCAAGTCGAAGAGAAGAATCAACTGCGAATGATTGATAGAAATTAGCCCCAGTGTCGAACTAAACCACACTCCGACATACACAATTCTAGAGAGTAGACAATTCGAAATCGTTAAGTTGTATGATAGAAGCTTGGTGCCATAGTCCACAGAGCGGGTTGGGAATGAGAACAATTTTTCTTTATGTAACGGACATTAGATATAAAAGGTTGTCACCCTTTTTTTTTATCAGTAATTTTTTTGTCTCGTGAGTTTTTTTTCTTTTACTTGTGTTTTGCCACCCCCGTCGGACTCAACTTGCATACGGCCCAATCCCTGCTGGTCCCATCTGTCTAAGATCTAAACACAACGTGGGTAGACAGACCGGAGATCAGTACAGTTGCTTTAACAACCAGGTATTGGAAGCGGGTTGGGAAAGGCGAGGCTGGCGATCATCTAACCAAGAGGTTGGAGCGGCACGCTTGGAACCAGGAGGAGCGACCAGGAGGAGCGACGTCACAGTTGGCGCCGTAACCAAAGGATTCGACCCTGGGCCAGGTGTGTACCCGTCACAATTGGTGCCAGTGACCAGGATCAACCCTGAGACAGCCGCGTCACGTCACATCGATCGACCGCCGTTGCTGAAAATTCAAATAGAACTCAAAACGACCGGGACCGAAAGGAACAAGAACAGATTCTGTCTGCAAGGTAGGACACCTTATTTTATTTCCCAACCTCGATTGTTGCTGCATAGATTGTCTTTCTCTGTAGACATGTCGGACTATGATTCGGATAGAGCAGTGGGGGGTGAAGAGGAAGTAAGGCGGGGGTTGTCAGTGGATTTAAGGAAGCTGTTAGGTGGACCGAGGGTCCCAGTATTTGATGGCAGCGGGAAGGAGTTTAAAAACTGGCTGGCAATCCTTGAGAAGAGCCGAATCATCTACGAGCTTTCGGACCAAGAAACCCTGTATTTGGCATACGATGCCACAAAGGGAAAAGCGTCTGAGTTCGTGAGTGGGCTCTTGGAAAATCAACCCTGCTTGTCTTGGGAAGAGATAAAAAGACTGCTAACCAAAGAGTTCGCCGACGAAGGTACGGCCATAGAGGCCATGAGGGCCCTTTTTAAACTGACACAGCTACGGGATGAAACCCCGGGAGAATTAGGGACCCGAGCGGGGAAGCTATCATCGTTGGCATTCCCCGAAGTGGTCAGGGATAATGCAGTTATGCAGGCCCAACTGGCGGACCTGTATATAGAGGCGCTGAGCGACGAGCGTGTTCGTCACGACGTACTGAAGGAAGGACCGCTCAGACTGTCGGCAGCGGTGGAGCTGGCCAGGGAGAGCCAGGGCGTGTGGGATAAAGTGAAGAGGTGTGGGAAGAAGCAGATGCCAAGTCAGGAGGCTGGAAAGAGGGGGGTAGGCGGAAGACACCCCGCGTGGAATCAGAGGGTTAAGGATGAGGTGGATCGGGCAGAATTATGGGAGGAGGACCCCAATAGAAAAGCATGGTCGACCAGGCATGGCTTTTATAAGCCCACGCCGGGTCGATACGGGCTGGTCTGCTGGACCTGTGGGCACGAGGACCACAGGGCGGCGGAATGTCCGACGAAGTGGGGGTCACCCCCAGACTTCGATCAGGACAGATGCACCAGGTGTGGTAAGAAAGGACACCTGGCCAAGTGGTGCGGGCTGAGGAAGGGTGCGCCACCGATATTAACAAAGAAGGCTGAGCCCAAGAGACCGGCCCAGGGAAAAGCCAGCGGGCCACCCCGGAATTAAGAGGGAGGGTGGCCCAGTTAAAAAGAAGAGAAATAAAAACTTGGACCAGTGGACGGGCGAACCGCTTGAATAGAGGACGGGTTCCCCCGGGAATAGACACAAGACCAACCCAGTTGAAAAGGAAAAGAGCAAAATGTTGGACATGTGGTCGGGCGGGCCACTTTGCGGCAACCTGTCCAACAAGAAGGTGCTGGTTTTGCAGGAGGCCAGGACACCTGAAGAGAAACTGTATCCTTAGAAACGAACGCGGGAGACCGGGAGAGGTCCGGCCGGGGTCGCCCAGGTGCAGGGGGCGCAGAACTCCACCTCATGAGAAAAATGAAGGTGATTTATTACTACCGGCACCCATGGCTGGGTTGACCCAAGGGTGGAGACCCAGGAAGAAGAAAGCTCAAGTGTTCTCTTCGCTAACGCAAGAGAAAGAACTATCCTGTAGAGCAGAGATAGGGGGTAGGGAGATGAGGGCTCTGGTGGACACAGGAGCATCTGTGTCATTGATGAGAGAGGAAACATACAGGCGGGTGAAACGGAAGAGAAGGTTACGGGAAGCGGACATAGAGATCACGCAAGCAGATGGAGCCCCCCTGAAGATAAAAGGGATGGTGAGGCTCCCGGTGAGGATTGGGAAAGTAAAAAGCACCCAAAATTTTTACGTAACCCCCGACCTGTGTACGGAGGCAATCTTGGAAGAAGATTGGCTCCGGAGCCAGAGGGCCCAGATTGAGTTTAATCCTACTGTGTTGGTGGTGAACGGCGAGAGAACGCCATTGGGATGCCCACCAGAGGAAGAGATAACCATAGTGGTGGAGGAAGATGTAAAGTTACCTCCTAGAACCGCAGTGTCGGGAAAGGGTAGGTTAATGTCAGGAAAAAGGGTATGGAGAGGACCCCTGCAGTTGGTCCCTGTAAAAGGAAAGGGCCTAGAAGATAACGAGGTAACCCTGTGCGAAACGGCAGTGGAGGCAGCCGAGTTGGTGCCCATAATGATGGTGAACCAGGCCCAAAAGACTATAAAGGTTAAGAGTAAGAGGAGATTAGCGAACGACAATCTAGTGAGCGTGCAGCAACTCGAGAGGGAGATGCCGAGCAGTGTTCCTCGCTCAGACAGGACGGGCGAAGAAATTGCTGAAAGACCAACGGAGGAGGCTGGCGTGAGACCACCACGTGCGGCAGAAAAACCTCCCACAGCGGAGAGGAAAACATTGACCAAGAAGAACAAACCATAGTAAACACATCTGCACCCACAGACACACGCACATATTACTTTTGCATGTAGAAAAAAAAATGAATGAAAAGAACATTACATTGCATGTAGAACAAAAGAAGATGAAAAAGAACATTACATTGCATGTAGAACAAAAGAAGATGAAAAAGAACATTACATTGCATGTAGAAAAAAAAAAGATGAAAAGAACATTACATTGCATGTAGAACAAAAGAAGATGAAAAAGAACATTACATTGCATGTAGAAAAAAAAAAAAAAAAAAGATGAAAGGAACATTACATTGCATGTAGAACAAAAGAAGGTGAAAAGAACATTACCCTTGCATGTAAGAAAGTAGAATAGAATTGCATGAGACAAATGCATGGTGCATGTTAAATGATGTAATTGGGTTTAGGTGTCATTTACGGGTAAATGACAAATCGGTTAGGGGAGGATTGTGGCACCCTGCATTTTTAGAAAGACTAAAAAGAGATATTCATAGAAATATGATTTAATTTTTATTCGGTTTATTAACCAGTTGTTAGTTATTTAGAAACGAAGAATAATTGAGTTTTGAGAATAATTCTCTAACTGTATTTAGGCGATCCAAAGAGAAGAAGAAAAAAAAAAATAATAATAAAAAGAAAGAGAAAGAGGAATAGATGATACAAAACCCGGTCATAAGTAAAACTAAGACAAGACAGGTGTCAAAATATATCAGGTCAAATTACCTGACCGAAATCCAGGGAAATAGAAATTGTTATATTTGGTTGAAGAAATTGAGTTTTAGAGATAATAAAATAAAACAAAAAGAAGAGGAAAGACGGAAAGATAAAACAAAACCCGGTCATAAGCGAAAACACACACATGCGACCAGCACCTAACAAGTGTCAAAATTATCAGGTCAAGCACTTGAACTAATTCCGTGTCCGCGTTAAGGTTGGCTGAAACAATAAAGATTTTTTAGAACAATGGAAACGAAATTTTAATCGGAGGAAAGGTGTTTTTTTTGTGTTGAGAGGGTGACCGGTGGAACTGTATACAGATTCTGACCTGTTAAAAATTGGAACCCCACGATGATGAAGTGAAGACATTTTCAATTCAGATAATTAAGATTTTTGACTATCAGGTCTGACCAAAAAACAAAGAAGGAAAGAAAACGATTGTCTCGGCTCACAGATAGCGCCAATATTCTTTCCTGAAGTCACATCTAATTAGCGGCAGGCTGTTTTGACAGAACCCAGGTGAGAAAAAGCCAAGATTATCATTTTTCGTACGTGTGAAAAAGGCCAAATTAGATTTTGTTTTTTTTAGAACAAGAACGATGTAAGCCACGCCCGATTGGAGACGGGAGGCGTCCCACCACAGTCTCATTAGCCGAAAGCGGTCACGTGATATGCGGAAAGAGGAGGGAGAATGCTCGATCAAGAACCATTGGTCGAAAACGGTCACCTGACATACGAGAGACCGGGAGAGATGGGTATGCGTCTTCCCCCCAGAGGCACTGTGAGGAAGTAGGGGTGAAAATAATAGCGATAATGGGAAATCAGAACTAATGCGACTTTTGGGATTATCGAGAGAGCCCTGACGCCGACAGACCCACCCCGGTTTGCTGCGGCGTCAATAAAAGCAGGACCCCAATCGACAAAAGGATGAGTTCAGCCCCGGACGGCAGCGAGAAGAGATCACCTCGGACGACGGAGGGTTGCGGCTGGGTAGCCGCGGAGAAGTTCCAGCCCAAGTCGAAAACAAGAAATCCTTCCAGCCCAAGTCGAAAACAAGAAATCCTTCCAGCCCAAGTCGAAAACAAGAAATCCTTCCAGCCCAAGTCGAAAACAAGAGATCCTTCCAGCCCAAGTCGAAAGCAAGAAATCCTTCCAGCCCAAGTCGAAAACAAGAAATCCTTCCAGCCCAAGTCGAAAACAAGAAATCCTTCCAGCCCAAGTCAAAGACTTTCTATCTAAGTCGACGAAGGAGAAGATTACTCGAAAGCCGCAGAGAAGTTGCAGCCAAGTCGAAGACAAGGCCAAAGAGTTACTAGACGGAAGAAGAAGAAGAAGTTAAAATCAAGCCCAGCCGAGAACAGAATTCGACCCAACCAGATCGAAGTGAAGAAATACAACTCAAGTCGAAGAGAAGAATCAACTGCGAATGATTGATAGAAATTAGCCCCAGTGTCGAACTAAACCACACTCCGACATACACAATTCTAGAGAGTAGACAATTCGAAATCGTTAAGTTGTATGATAGAAGCTTGGTGCCATAGTCCACAGAGCGGGTTGGGAATGAGAACAATTTTTCTTTATGTAACGGACATTAGATATAAAAGGTTGTCACCCTTTTTTTTATCAGTAATTTTTTTGTCTCGTGAGTTTTTTTTCTTTTACTTGTGTTTTGCCACCCCCGTCGGACTCAACTTGCATACGGCCCAATCCCTGCTGGTCCCATCTGTCCAAGATCTAAACACAACGTGGGTAGACAGACCGGAGATCAGTACAGTTGCTTTAACAACCAGGTATTGGAAGCGGGTTGGGAAAGGCGAGGCTGGCGATCATCTAACCAAGAGGTTGGAGCGGCACGCTTGGAACCAGGAGGAGCGACCAGGAGGAGCGACGTCACAGTTGGCGCCGTAACCAAAGGATTCGACCCTGGGCCAGGTGTGTACCCGTCACAGGAGTTAAAAGAAAAATTTGAAGTAATTCCTGTAATTGTTAAAAATTGCAAGAAAAACCATGGCCTTATTGGAAATGATGTCCTTAACATGAATTCTACTAAATTAATTAATGAAATAAAAATGGAAAAAACTGGAAAATTAAAGAACTATGAAGCAAGCTTAAAAGTAAAAGAAAATGTTTCCCCCTCTTATTATGAGGCACGAAAATTACCAGTACATTTATTGCCGTTAGTAGTGACAAAACTACGTAAATTAATGTTCCGCCTGGAGGTAGCAAATGGGCATCACCGATTGTGGTTTTGAGGAAAACAGATGGTGATTTACGTATTTGTGGAGATTATAAAATAGGAGTAAATCACAAGATATGCTCGGATTCATATCCAATACCCAATGTTGAACTTGCATTACATGCGTTGGCAGGGATGTCTGTTTTTTCAAAAATAGATTTAAAAACGGCATACCACCAAATACCAATAGATAAAAACTTCAAAGAAGTAACCACGATGAATACGCCAATAGGGTTACTAAGATGGAAGAGAATGCCATATGGAGTAAAAACAGCAAGCGCCATATTTCAAAGGGCCATTGAACAGGTTGTAGGCAATATACAAAATATGATTTGTTACCAAGACGACATATGCATAGGAGCTACTAATGAAAAGGAATGAAAAGAGAAAACGGAACTAGTCTTGAATAGATTAAAAATGCCGGAATGACGATAAATGAAAAGAAAGACGTAAGCAAATCCAAGAAAATTTCTTTTCTAGGTTATTCCATTTCGAAAGAAGGTATATCACCAGACCAAGCCTTGATAGAAAAAATTCTAAAAGTAGCTACACCTACAAATAAAAAAGAATTGGAGTCTTTTTTGGGATTGGTAAATTTTTACAGGCGATACTTACCAAAATACACGGACTTGACGGAACCATTTGCAAATTTAAGAAAAAAGAATGTAGAATTTATCTGGTCAAGCGAACAGCAGAAAGCTTTTGAAACATTAAAAGAAATAATGTCAAAAAACCCTGTAGTGAAAATATTTGATCCAAAAAAGGGCATAACACTCACTACAGATGCAAGTGAACATTCAATATCGGGAATATTATCACAAGAAGGACATCCGATAATGTATTTGTCGAGAAGGTTAACGAACACTGAATTTAATTACTCGAACATAGAGAAAGAAGCATTGGCTATCGTGTGGACAACTACCAGAGCCCGACAATTTTTAATTGGGAAAAAATTTCTACTAAGAAGTGATCATAGACCATTAGAGTTTATATTTAACCCAAGGAAAGAATTACCCAAAGTCACGACATCAAGGATTTTACGATGGGCGATAAGATTGATGGCATTTGATTTTGATATAGAGTATGTCAAAGGAAATTCAATTCCACATGTGGACGCACTATCAAGATTGAGATTTTACAAGGAGTCAAAAGACAAAACAGAGGAAGAATTTGAAGATACGTTCCTACACTTGATAGACTGATGTTTTGTCTTTAGACAGAATGGCTGCGGAAACGAGACAAGATCCAGTGCTAAGTAGGATACTATCAAGAATAAGAAAAAATTCGTGGGGAAATTGTTCTAGGGTGGAAAGACCTTATAAAGAAATGAGGCACAAATTAACAGTAGAACATGGAGTAATATGCAATGGGGACCTGGTAGTTCCCCCAGAAACACAAAGAAAGCCGTTAATAGAAAGTGTACATAATAATATACACTGTGGAGTAGCGGACACACAAAAAAAGGTTAAAACTAGAAGCTTGGTGGCCGGGTTATTCACGAGATGTTGAGGATTATGTAAAGAGGTGTAAGAAATGTAAAGAGTTAAGAAACTTTACACAAGCCAAGTTACATTCATGGCCCAAAGAAGCAGAGCCATGGAGTAGGGTCCATATGGATCATGCCTACGTAAATGGAGTGGGACTCTTATTGATATTAGTGGACTCCTTTTCAGGATGGCCTGAAATAATAAGGGTTGCAAACAGGAAAAGTTCCACTATAAAGCAAATTCTAAGAGTCGTATTCTCTAGAAATGGTGTACCAAAAACCTTGGTATCGGATAATGCACCGGAATTTTGCGACGAAGAGCTGAACGTATGGTTAGAGAAAATAGGGTGTAAACCATATAAAACTCCTCCGTATCACCCTCAATCAAATGGCATAGCAGAAAGGATGGTTCAAACTGTAAAAAAGGGGCTGGAAGCATGCTCTCAGCAAAAAGAAAAAGTAGAAGTTTTTCTACCGAGGATGCTTTTAAGTTATAGGACCATACCACACGCGGGAAGACTCGAAAGCCCATCAGCTCTAATGGGGAGACAGATTAGAGCTCCGCTAACTATGTCATACTCTACATGTGAAAAGATGTGGTATAAAAAGAGCAAGGATGCAGATACGGAAGGAGCAGAGTGCATAATGCAAAAAGTCCATAATACAGCCATAATAAATAGAATGGCGATAGTGGGTTGGCCCATGCTGACCAAATAAGGACACAGGGTGAAGAGGAGGAACGAAATGACGAAGAGATGTCAGTTTCATCTGATATTGAGTTGATAGGACAATAATTACACAAGGAAACGTCAGAGGAAGGACAGAAGGACTCTGAAAGTTGTAGAGGGAGCAAAGAAGTCCCTCAAACAAATAATAAAAAGAAAATACACTACAAATAAAGTAAAATAAACTTTTGTTTATTTTCGTAAAAAAAAAATATATAAGAATTATTTTTTTTGTACACAATGGAATTGTCCGTAAAGCTGTGATGTCAGCTTGTCGCTGTACTCCCTCTGGTCTGATGAGTTTCTATCTTCCTTATGTCTGAATGATGAGGCTCCGGGGAGATTAAGAAATGGGTTTCTTATGTCGAGCCCTGAGTGGTCAATAAATCATATTTTTGACCACGTGGTGTGCTTTCCACTACGTCCAAACTTTTGGGTGCGCCGTCCTTGTTTTTGACCCCACATGGTATGGTAAGGAGAGAGTTCCCGCGCAATTGTAATTTTTTGGATACACGTGGTGTGAGTTAATTTTTATTGTGTGTATGTGTGTGTGGAAAATAAAATAAGAAACAGCACAATACCCCCCCCCCAGATTGGAAAATATATGAAAGATACATGTTTTTCAATATGTGATATATTCTTTAAAATGTTTCAGCCAGTGGACTTTTCTGCCGGTTTTCGTTGTAGGTGTGATGTCAGTATTTTGTTTTCCAGCTTCCTCATTTTCTGTGTGAATATGTGTTTGTGGAGGTATTGTATGAGATTGTTCCTCGATGTACGCTGGTTTAATGCGATCAATAGCGATATTATCTTTCGTTTCTTTTCTCATAATAGTAAAATATTTTTCATACCTGTCCAGAACTTTATATGGTCCTGAATAATTTGGACAGAGTGGTTTTTTAACCGTGTCATTTCTGATAAATATATATTTGCAGGTGTGAAGATCGTTTGGGATGTAAGTTTGTTTCTCTGTTTTCCTGGTTGGTGTAAAGTTGAGAAGAGACATTTTATGTTTTAATTCTGTTACAAACGTTGTTGTAGGTGAAACCTCTGTCTTGTGATTAAAATACTGTCCAGGTAGGGTTAATGCTGATCCGAAAACTACCTCTGCAGGTGTGCTTTGCAAATCTTCTTTCACCGTGTTTCTTATCGCTAAAAGAATTAGTGGTAAATTGTCTGTCCAGTCCGCATTATTTAAATTCATAGCTAGAGAAGCTTTTAACTGTCTTTGGAATCTTTCAACCATCCCATTTGCACAAGGGTGATAGGCGGTTGTTTTGATGTGATTCGTTCCTAATAATTGGGTAAATTCAGCAAAAGGTGTTGATTGGAATTGTGAACCTCTATCTGTCGTGATTACTGAAGGTACTCCGAAAATTGCTATCCAGTCCTGCAGTATAACTCTGGCTATTGTTGCAGCTGAAGTGTCTTTGACTGCTATGGCTGTAGGCCATCTGCTAAATCTGTCAACTATAGTAAGAATATGTGTATGACCTTATGAGGTGAGTAAAGGTCCTACTAAGTCGATATGAATGTTGGTGAATCTAGCATCAGGTGTGCTAAAAGTGCCAAGTGGTGATTTCGTGTGTCTGTGGATTTTGTTCTTTTGGCAAGGTATACAAGTTTTAGTCCAATTGCGAATGTCCGTGTTCATATTGGGCCAAACAAAGCGTTCTGCTATTAATTTTACAGTGACTCTTTTTCCTGGATGAGATAAATTGTGAAAATGTTGAAAAACTAGTCGTCTGATGTTCGGTGGTATATATGGACGTGGATGTGTTTGTGATACATCACAATAAAATTTTGTTGTACCAAATGGTATGGACATTTCTTTCAGCTGTAAGGATGTTTTTTGTTGTACAACTGGAAGTGTTTCATCTGTTTTCTGCTCTTGTGCGATTAATTCCATACTTAAAGAACTGGAATTTAAAGAGGCTATTGTAGATCGAGATAATGCGTCTGCTATAATGTTCTCTTGTCCCTTAATATATCGGATGTCTGTGGAGAACTGGGCGATATAATCGAGATGTTTGATTTCTCGTGGACCATATTTATCTACATGTGTATGTAGTGCATATGTTAATGGTTTGTGATCTGTATAAATGCAAAAATTTCTTCCTTCCAGCAAATGTTTAAAATGTTTAATTGCAAGGTAAATTGCTAGAAGCTCCCTTGAAAAGGTGCTGTATTTCGTCTGTGTCTTGCTTAGCTTAGCAGAAAAAAATGATATAGGAGTCATTGTGTTGTTAGCAAGTTGGTGTATGACTGCTCCTACAGCTATTTCAGATGCATCTGTTGTAAGCGTGAGTTTTGTGTCCTCGCTGTCCGTTACGTAGTTTAGTTTTGTAAAGTTGGCCAAAGCAGTTTTAGCTTGTTTGAAGGCTTCTAAGCTAGGCCCTTCTAACTTTAACTGTTGGTTCTTTGTTTTGTTTTGTAACAAATCTGTTAACGGTGCAAGTAATGTAGAACAGTTAGGTAAAAATCGTCTGTAATAGTTAATTACGCCTATGAATCTGCGTACTTGTCTGACTGATGTTGGTTGCGGGAAATTTGAAATTGCACTTACTTTCTCGGGTAGTGGAGATATTCCGTCCTTGTCAATTAAGTGTCCGAGGAAATTAACCTTTGGTTGGCTGAAAATGCATTTCTCTGTATTTATTTTCAGACCGTAATGTGATATTCTTTCAAATGTTTGCTCTAAGTGCTGACTGTGCTCGTCGAGATTTCTGCTGGCGATTAAAACGTCATCCACATATGCAAATATAAATGGCAGACCTCTAAAAACTTCGTCTATTAACCTTTGGAAGGTTTGACAGGCGTTCCTAAGCCCAAAAGGTATCCTTATGAACTCGTAAAGGCCAAATGGTGTGGTCAGTGCAGTTTTATGAATGTCTTCTTCTGCCACTGGAACTTGGTAGTACGCCTTTACGAGATCCAATTTGGAAAATATGGTGGCGCCTTGCAGAAAGATGGCGAAATCGTGGATATGTGGAATAGAGTATCTATCCGGGACCGTTTTAGCATTTAATCTTCTAAAATCGCCACAAGGACGCCATGTTGTAGCGTCAGACTTTTGCACCATGTGTAGCGGTTAAGACCAAGCACTTTTCGAGGGTCGAATGATCCCTTGCTGTAATAAATGTTGAAACTGGTTTTTCGCAATCTTATATTTGTCCGGTTTCAATCGTCTGGGGGTGGCATAGACAGGTTGTCCAGTTGTCTTGATGTGGTGCTTGGCATTATGTTTTATGGTGTCTGTGTTTTTAAATGGCTGGGAGAGTTTTGGATATTTTTTAGTAGCTGACGGATGTACTGGTCCTCGGGTAAGGCAGAACTAATTCCAGTAGACTGGTATTTCGAGGTGATTCCTCTTACTGAAATCTTGGTTTGATTATCCACTAGTGTGCGATTAGTCATGTCGACAGACAGGTTGAATCTGGCTAAAAAATCTGCCCCCAATATAGGCGTTGTTACACTGGCTATGGTAAAATTCCAGAAAAAATTCCGTCGCATGCCGAGATTGATATTGAGCGATTTCTCTCCGTAAGTTGGTATTTTGGTACCGTTAGCTGCTTGAAGATGATAAGACTGTGGTATAGTCTCCTGATTTTGTGTTGGTGGTATCACGCTTATTTCAGCTCCGGTGTCTATTAAAAAGTTATATCCATTAATTTTGTCACGGATATAAAACAGACGACCTTTTGTTAAAAATCCAGCAACAGCCGTCGTCTCTACTGGCTGGAATTTTCGTTTCCCGCATTCGCATTGTTGAAAGAACAAGGACGTATACAGCGTCTCGCCTCAGGACCAAACTTTTTGTGGTAGTAACAAATTTCATCTTTTCTATTGCGGTTGTCAGTCCGGCCTCTGCTGAAACTTCGCTTTCTGTAGCCTGGACATTTATCGCGGCGGTACTGTCTGTCTTTTTGGAGTAAGCCTTGTAATTGTATAGACAACCTTTCTACAGTAGACTTGAGGTCGTTAAATTCCCTGTCTCTTTGTTGGGCTGGTTGTGGTTGGATAGAGTTTACTCTGCGGCTTCGAAAACTTTCATGGATCCGATCTGCAATGTCCGCGAGTTTTTCTGTCTGCGTTTCCTCCGTCATGGATGCGAGGATTTGTGTTGTTGTAGTGGGTAACTTGTCCAGCCATAAGCTCCGCATAATGTTCTCGGACATTTTGTTGTCACCCAGTAAGGTTCGCATGTGCCTCAATAACTGCGATGGGGTGCGATCTCCTAATTCAACCTGAGTGAAAAGGTTGCGTAGCATGGCTTCGTTCGAGACACCGGTACGTTTTAAAATTGCTTCCTTGAGCCTATCGTACGTGTTGTCATCCGGAACATTTTCCAGTAAATCCATTACTTCCTCGACGATGTCCACTGGCAGTTTTTCCACTAAGTAACAATACCGGGTTCTCTGGGAGGTGATTCGCTTCGCATCAAATAATGCCTGGATTTGAACGAACCAGGACTTAGTGTTAGTCGTGTTGAAAGCCGGGATATTCAACGATAGTGTGGCGAGAGGGGTTTCCGAAGATTGTGATTTCATTGTATCCTTCCACTTCGTTTTGTTTGTTTTTTTTAAATGTAGTGTCTCACGTCGGTCACCAATTTGTAGAGGGTGCAAAGAAGTCCCACAAACAAATAAAAAAAGAAAATACACACACAAATAAATTAAAATAAACTTTTGTTTATTTTCGTAAAAAAAATATATAAGAATTATTTTTTTTTGTACACAATGGAATTGTCCGTAAAGCTGTGATGTCAGCTTGTCGCTGTACTCCCTCTGGTCTGATGAGTTTCTATCTTCCTTATGTCTGAATGATGAGGCTCCGGGGAGATTAAGAAATGGGTTTCTTATGTCGAGCCCTGAGTGGTCAATAAATCATATTTTTGACCACGTGGTGTGCTTTCCAGTACGTCCGAACTTTTGGGTGCGCCGTCCTTGTTTTTGACCCCACATGGTATGGTAAGGAGAGAATTCCCGCGCAATTGTAATTTTTTGGATACACGTGGTGTGAGTTAATTTTTATTGTGTGTATGTGTGTGTGGAAAATAAAATAAGAAACAGCACAAAGTTCAGATGAAGACCGAAGTATGCAAGAGGACACATGTGACTACAGCTTAGACCGGGACAGATCGAGGTCTCCCAGGGAAAGAAATACGGGAGGGAGAGAAAGAGAGCAGAATGACGAAAATATCAGGAGTACAAGAGCTACGAGAGGGATAAAGCCCTTAAGGTTTAGGGAGATGTAGTGATACTAGCAAATTAGTATGCATAATTTGCATAAGCAGAACTGAACATTCTTCAATATAATGGTCTCTGAGACTAACCAGGAAAATTACGACTTAGCAACTGAATAGTGCTAATATCAACTTCACAACACAAAGTATGTTATTTAATTGACAGTGATACGTTTGATCTGAACAAAACACATTCAGATACTAAGAGGCGATAACTCAATAAAAATGTTAGCATTTGATTGCTTATTTGTTTTTAATTGATTTCAATGAAATTCTTTTTCGGTATTTAAAATGATCTACAAACTCGAATTGAAATTCAAAAAGATAAAAGAAAATTAATATTCGAATGGATATTCTATTGAATAGTTCTAATGAAGAATATATATCAGTCATACATTATTTGTTCAGAGTGATGGTAAAGTAATGATAGTTATCTCCCTTGTTTTGGAATACTGCTCAAGGAAATATTAATTTTAGTTTACAATTTTCATATCAATAAAAGTTGTTCGTGTAATGTAAGCTAATAAATATTGTCCTGGGAGTTGATAAAAACATACAAAAAACTAAGCACCTGCTGAAATCCATTGCTCATGTGACTAACCAACATTGTCAAGAAGACCAATGGTCGTCAACCTGGGCGATACCACCTACTAACTAGTGAAATTAAATATTTTTATAATTTAAGCTTTTAAGTGGCTGATGTAGAATTGCAAAGTCGGATATTATGTCTTTCTTACTTCTACCAGACAGCTGTATTTGACACTTTAAAAACCATCGTTTTTGGCATGTTTAATGAAAAGGTAATAGACATACACTTGAGAAAAGAGAAGAGTTGATAAGAAAAAAAAAAAAACACTTTTCCAGCCTATATATCTTTGCCAATCACATTTTATGAGATTTTTTTTTTAAATAAATTTTAGCAATAAATGAAATGGCTTGGTGAATACATGTTTTTGCAAAATCAAATATATAATTTTTTTCATTTTTTTTTTTTATTTTGCGAGTCTCAAATAACAAAATAAGATAAGAACAAAGGGTTTTATAAAAATTATTTTTAATTAAAAAGGCTATTAAAATTGTATGATAAAAAATTGATTGAAATGTTGAAATTATTGTGTATAAAGAAACTATTTTAATATGAAAGATAATGTTGCAGGTGGTATATTGGCTTGCAAACAGACATTGATAGACAGAAGACAACAACAAACAATGAAAAGACGAGTAAAAAAAAATATATTGTTTATATTTCATTAAAAAAATGCATCAACAAAAATAAGGTTACAGAGTACAAGGCAAAAAATATCTCTGCATATTCATGTAGAGAATGATGAGAGTGTTGTTCTGAAAAGGACAGTTTTGATGATCACTGAGGAGCGTTGTCCTGAAAAGGACAGCTTATTCCATGTCACTGTTGGTGAGGATGGCTGGAGTGGCAGCCAATGGCAAGCTGAAGCTGCGGATGATGATGGCTGGAGATACTACACTTTGATCTTAGTCTTTTGGGACGCGGAATCAATACTTTTTGATGCTGTGAGGCCTTTTTATATCCTGAATCAGATTTACGACAATTGCTGGTTAAGGGTTGTCAAACCAGCCAAATTATTAGGTTGGTGCAAAAATAATGACGTAATAATGTCGTTTTTTGCCTTTAAAAAATACGTCAAAAAACGACATTATTACGTCATTATTTTTGCACCAACCTAATAAAATTGCTATTGGGTGCGGTTTGATTGGATATTGATCTTCTTTTCTTTTTTTTTCTCTTTTTTTTTTTTTTTTTTTTTTTTTTTTTTTTTAAAACCAACAGAGATAAAATGTACACACTACCCTAAGAAATTGGTTTATAATCCATTTAGAGCTACCTGTCTTGTATATTAAAGTCAGAAAGAAATAAACAACCCCTGGGAGAGAAAGTTGGGAGATGGGATGATGAAAAACTGCTGCTTCAGTGCAAAAAGGAATACAGCATACTCTGTCAAAAAGGCAGTGACCTGGAATGATTAAAGAAATTGCTGTTACTACTACTACTGTTATGGCTGAAGTAGAAAAAGAACTCTCAAAAACCTGTAAGAATTCTCTATACAAAGAACATCTTTTCTAAACCTGTAAAAATTTCTTGTATTTGGGAATGCCTGTTCCAAAACCTTGAATATTTTGTCTAAAGGACCCAAAGAAGCAACTTCATTCAAGGTAGTTCAACTCTTTCTCATCCCCTTTGAGTTTCAACCTTTAAACTTTTGACACTTTGAATTGTGCACTCTTCAAAGTAAATTCATTTCTTTTGTTGCTAAGAAATTGATTTATATGAACTGTTGTTAAAATTCCTTTGTTGTTAAAGGAAAATATTTGTTTTACATGAACTGTTGTTTTCTAAGAGAAAACAGATTTGTATTGTAAAGAACTGTTAATTTGCTTTAATGTTTTAAGGTGCAATTTTTCAAAAGTGAAAATTTGTGCATGACTTATAAAATATTTTGTCATATTAATAAATATTGTTTCTTTAGAAATTTCACTTTCAGTAAGAGTCTTGTCTTTTTTCTTGATTCCTTTAAAAGTATTTGTAAAGAGAAGGACAAGGGACTTGAAATCCTTTTTCACTCCTCTATCCTCTTTTTTTCTTTTTAGTTTTGTTCCAAAAGAATGATTCATGCACAATTGTCAATATTACAGCCTAAGTAACAATTCACATGTCTAAAAAATTAGACCATAATGACATATTTTGAACTAAAGACATTTGATCAATATTTTTCTTAACTTTCATTCTTGAATCTCAATGGCTTCCCCATCATCACTCCAGGTCTCTCTTATTTGCATCACCACAATCCCATTTTCATTTGATCTCCCATTCAAGTGGAATCCAACAGAGACATTCTGCTTTTGATCAAACTTCACAAATCCACTCCAGGTCTCTTTTGACAGCCAACCTACCAATGCACCTCACCATGGATCAACTCTGCCAGTAACACTCCACTTGTGCTACCACAGATTTGCAGCTTCATAAATCTCTCCCAGGCCTCCCTCACCATAATCACTGTGACCTCTGTCAACCAGCACACCTTACCAAGTCTTACTATGAATGAACCCCACCAACAATACCACACAGCTTCACTAATCCACCCCAGGCCTCTCTCCTGACACCAACCACCACCTCAGTCAACTGACCCACTGCCAGCACCCAGCCTTCAAACACTTTGAGACTTAATTTCTTCCTTTGCCAATGGTAACAAAAGAACCAAATATCATCAATTTTGTCTCTCTTTCACAAAACTATATATTGTGAAAATTGAATACACAGTGCTGAAATTTTAATTCATGTTCATTCCTTCCTTTGCAACTACACGTTCATTATAAGAACTTAGTGTCAAGAGTGGGATTGATCTATCTTCAAGGTTAAAATCAACACTACTGAGATGTATGGATGAGCCAGTGGTCTTGTAATAAGGTTAATGTATTGAGGCAAACTGCCTGTTGTTGATGAGATGTGTGTTTTTATATTTGTGGTTTAACAGGTGCAGGCTCATGTGGTTTAACAGGTGCAGGCACATCTTTTTTTGGGGAGAGGAGCGGGGTCACAATGTTCGTGATTGTCTATTGTATTTTTAGATTTTTGCAGCGATTTGTTTTCATGGACTGGATGTGATACTCAAAAAACCTGAGCTGAAGATGACTTTTTAATTTTGGGTTTCATTTTCTTAGCACTCACATTTGCTTGACATATCCAGTGAAATGTATCTTGACTTAAAGTAGTATAACATTATATATGTCTTGAGAGTCTCAACAAAATCCAAAGAGTCTGTAATGTTATCAGTTCTAACCGGGCATCTTGATCTTCAGTTACTTTTGCACCAGCATGATATGGCTTCCCTCTGTCTTTTCTACAAATATTTTCATATTAATTGCTCTGATGAGTTTTACTATTTGTTGCTTCAACTTCATGAATTTAAGAATACTACTAGATTGGTAACTTGGTTTTATGGAATTTAAAGTTGCATGTTAGTGTATATTATAGGTGTATGCATGTCACTTATAAACAATTAAAGAAGTTAACAAAAACTAGGACTTTTACTATGGACCAGTTATTCTTTATATATATATATATATATATATATATATATATATATATATATATAATGTAAAACTAGGAAAACAAAGTTCTCAATGCCTTTTGGATATGTTTGTTTTCTTTTTCTACTCTAGAAATAAGTTAGGGTAAATAATGATAATAAAGCTCAATTCAGCTCTGTGCTGAGTTGGAACGACCAAAGTAAAGGTGGAGGTTCTGCAAAACACATTCAAATACTAAGTGTTGGAAAGTGACAGAGAGAGCAAGAGGAGTTCTGTTTTTTTTTGAAAGTGGGTGAAGAGAGGATTCATAAAATTCTGCAGATGACCAAACCCTTTCCGGTTCTGTTATTACTAGCATCATGGAAAAATGTTTATCTTTTTTTATTATTATTATTTTATTATTTAATTTTCTCACAGTCTCACTGATGCAACTATATATTCTATTCAAATCATTTCTTTTCTCACCTATATAACAATCTTCTGATTTCTTGTTCCTCTGACACCTACAATCTTCAAAACTTTAAATGCAATACCAATCGCTATCTTCTGTCTTCCAGAAATTTATTCTTTTATTGTCCTTTCACCTCACTAATGTCTTCTCATTCTCCTTCACTCCCAGTAACCCCTTGCATCTTAGTGGCATTATTGCCTTAGTTGAGGTGAAATGATTCAAAAAATAAAGAATCTAGCATTCGACAAGTGTTAATGCCAAACATGAGCACAGAAGCCTCCTCTTTTATAAATTCTTTCCTCACATGAATTTAAAAAAAATTATTCTCTTCCATTCTTTCTGTTATGGGGTCCACCCCTTTTTCATATAAGTGGACTCTACCAAGTGTACCTGGACTGCTGCCGTTAAATACCCAGAGTTACAGTCAGTGAGGGGACTCGGTAGTCGGTAGTCAGATAGTGAGAGAATATAGTGAGAGTGAGAGAATATACGAACGGAGATATTGTGAGGTAACCTCTTGTAGAAGTCAGTTACAAGCACGTAGACTCTAAGGAAGTCCTACTTCGAGACTGTATATATCTATCTGTATTTGCTACTAACCGCGTTCCTGGACTTACTAACAGTATTACTCTTTGTATGATTGTGTAAATACATTTTATTTCTTATATTTAATTATTGCGTTTGTCATTCCTTGGAGACCGAATTCATCTCGGAATCCACAACACTTTCAATTGATCATTTGCAATTGTCCTAAGAATGTTCCTTTCATTTTTGACATTCATATCAATTTCAGAACTTCAGTAATTAAAAACATATTGTTCATCTATAGAAGTATTTTCAAGTGTTTCATTAATGATACAAGCTGTTTGTAGTGCATTATGATCAAGTTTACTAATTAACTGAATTGATGCATAACTCTAATTTCTATTATTATTTTGGGACCAGTAAACATGAAAATTAGAAAAAAATAAGATAGAACCATAAATTTAGAACAGAAATATTGAGTAAAATTTTCTATTATTTTTTACTAAAATGTACTATTATTTCCAATGTTTGTCATTATTTTCTCAGCTGATCTTACATAATTGTTACTGAAAGAACTGCTACTTCTGTTATGAAGATTTTGAACACATTTTAGTGGCAAGCAAATGTTCAATTCTGGAGATTGGCTATTATCGCAAAACACATTTATGTTTTTGTTGTATCTGATATATACTTTGTGTTAAGTTGAAATCACGCCATGTATCATTGACCTGTTTTGAACATAAGCCAGTTTCTTGTTGAATCGAACCATATATCCTTTGCTTACAAATATAAGAATGAGTGTATGCTATTTTTGTAACTATTGAAAAGGAAAACTGTTTAATCGGATAAAGCCCCTAATCCTACAATAATCTATTTTGATGATCCTTCTTTTCAGTAAGAAGTCTACTTGACTGGTGATTAAAACTGGCATGATAAAAAGGGACATTTTGTTATTTAAATTTACTTCAGGTGTGTTGAAAAATCTCTTTTTAGCAAGATGTTTACAGATTAACTGGATATATTTACTTTATACTGATAAAATGATTAAAACTGTATAACAATCAGATGATCTTTGCTCCAATCCTGTATTTTTACTTTATGCATCATCATTATTATTATTGTTGCTGCTGCTGCTATGCCAGTCATTACTCTCATGGCTTTTTATCATAATTGATTGGAAATGTTAACAGGTATATGTTTTGTCTTGTTGAAGTAAGACAGGCTACTATATATATCCTGTTCAGGAGTAGAGGTTTATCCCTTGTTTACACTTTGGGTGTCTGGTTCTTTTTAAACTCTTCTCATACTCTTTCACTCCCAGTAGCCCATTGCATCTTAGTGGCATTATTGCCTTAGTTGAGGTGAAATGATTCAAAAAATAAAAATAAAAATAGTACCACAAATTAGCTTGTTAATTGCATGACTCTAACCAGTTAAGTGTGTCCTCTAAGGGCTGACACACTATGCATTTCTGTTCTTAAGTGGGAGTAGTGGGGGAGCATCATAGCCATGTGTTGAAATATTTTTCTTTTCTTTGTTTGAAGGATGGGGTAGCCAAGGCGACTTGGGAGGTCACATCTAGATACTTGGGAACACTCTCAATAGGAAGCCATCAGAACAGACCGGGTTAATCGACCAGAAGATATTTCTGAGTCCCACCTGCAAGGTTATGTGTTGTTTTTATCAACACCTGTCATCATATTGCTGCATATTTGGCTGTGGCACATGTGCTTGGTATACACTTATCAAACTGGGTGCCATGATGGATATATTGGATTGTGTATATTTGTACACTAGCAGTAATTTGTTGTTGTACTACTCTCACGCTCATTAATAATATTTTCCAATCAGGTTTTCACCCCAGTAATAACTGGTGGGTTTCACTGGGGTTCAAACAGTAGCAAGTCTTCACAAAACTCCAGGACTCCCCTCTGTATTCTTGTGGGTTTTAGCAGTGAGTCATTTGAGTGTTTTCAATTCACCCCTTAATTTCTGGTTCCAATATCCCTTTTCATAGGTTCTTTAGAACTGTTCCTCGTGCTTCAATAACAATTGGAACAAATATCACCTTCACCCCCCACCCCTGCCACGAAGAAAACAATAATAAATAATTAAAAAATAAAATAATGGAAATACTTTTGATACATCTTAAAAATGTGGGACACTCTGAAAGTAATAGCTCCTGTTTATTTCCACAGAAAGTACAATGTATACAAGGAGCACAATAACACTACTGGATGGAGCAAGTTTTTAGCTGCAAAACCTTATTCTTACCACAGTCACCACCTTTGGTTATGTATTTTTAACAGTAATCAACAAAAGCTTATGTGCTCCACTTATAAATTAGGTGGCATGATGAATAGCAGTTTGGAATTGGAGAACCAAGTTCCAATTCCAGTCAGGTTCATTACATTTAATCATGTATGGAAAAGGTATGATGACATCTGCTCTCTCCAACTATAGATTAAACAGTAGGACTTGTATCTGGAAAAAAATTGGTGTTATTCTCAAAAAATTGCTGATGCAATATTCAATTGTTAAAAAGAAAACATTCATACAGTCCAAAATATGTTTTGGATTTAAAGAACTCCTAAAGGGTTGATAAGCGATAGAAAAACAAATCAATCAATTAAAACTACTTATGTGGCTCGTCACATATATCACTGTTACTGCTGCTGAAACACATTACCTACTGCCTAACAGTGCTCAAATCCATTGTTTAATCTCTGCAAATATCCAACAAACATGTCAATGGATACAGTTCTCTCTACATGTAGGTATTCAATTATAAACCTTCATTTCATATACACTTTCATGTCAGACGCTATTTTGCCAAACTGCTGCTTAGCTGCTATTTGGATCAAAGGAAAAAAATGGGTTATTGGAAGGAAGGCTCAACTTTTACTGTCATACCACCAACATCTACCTCTGAGCTTATGGACCAATGAAATATAATAGAAGGCATTACGTTTGGAACTACTCTCATATTTATTTCAATGTTAAACTTTCAGCCATTGAAAGTGAAAAATGATTCTGAAATATGATGAAAAAATGCTTGAGCAAACAAATTGTTGAGAATAATTGTCACAGAAAGATTGAAGGTTATTCATCAAACATTAGAATTTCTTTTATAAGAATTTCATATCATTTGACTGAGAAAGTAAAAAATATTCAATGAATGAATTTCATTTAAACTGACAGATAATCAAAAAGTGCATCATTTTGACTTGTACTCATCAAAGCTTATGACAATAAGATTTAATTCCTCTTAATATATCATTAAGTGTAAGATACTTTAAGATAATTGTAAATGCATATTTTGATTAAAAACAAGTGTTCATTTTGCTTAAAATACTGCTTTACATTTCATCTGGCAGCACAATTTATATAGACTATTTATATAGACTAGTTCACTTATAAAACAGAGAAAATCCCAGGGAATAATTTTCTAAGTTAGTATTCATTTCTCAAACCACAAAATTTGTCAGAATTGAAAAATATTGATTTTTCTTTTTTCCTTTTCAATTTGAAGTGTTGAGAACTTTTTTTTTATTTTGATATTTTAATAATTTTAGGAGTGTTTAGTTCATAATATCGATACATTCACGTTTGAAACTATCCTTCTTGTGTTATTGATAACTGCATGTTTTATGTTTATTTTTAATTTTCTGAAATTTTTTACCTTTTCTTTGAAAATTTCTTGGGGTGGGGATATTTTAAGAAGCACCTGCACAGACATTAGGGGATAATTATTTATCATAAATTGATACTTTTATTAATTTATGTAAATTTTTGTTCTTTAGTAAAAATGTTCATAATCATTTGTTCTTCATTTAAAAGAAATTTTTTGGTTAAAAAAAAAAAATATTCACATGCAGAATGACTCGGTCCAATAACTCTGTAAAAAGTCAGGGATCAATTTTATACTGTATCAGTATTAAGAACAGGACACACCTTTATTAAATTATAAAAAAAAATCCATTTTTTGATTCTGACAAATACTGCTTCTTGAATAAGGTCTAATGACTTGTAATCTACAAAATTTATTTACAAATATATTTTCCCTATTTCTTTTACCTACAAGTGGACCATACTATTTAAGTAGTGCCCATCTGGCAAACCTTAACAGAAAGTCAAGTCTTATTATATATATATATATATATATATATATATAATACTATTGTTCACCCAATACGAGACTCAAGTGCCACCTAAAGTAGAGGGTTACTGAATAGGAGGATGTTGTCAGGGCATATATGAAAGAATCAAGGATGAATTGCATACTATAAGGATATGTAGGATAGATAACAGCTGACCCTCAACTTGAAGCGATAAAGATTGTAGTGATCTCGGAAGCTTCCCCTTGAGAGTCCAATCCACATTGCAACAATTTCAGGACAGAAGCTGTTTGAGTGAAACTTACTCCTTACAAATGGAGTTGGAAGGTAATTTAGATGAACCAATTTAATGTATGTGGTATGGCATGTCCTAGCTGTGAAGGTCTGAATTGATGGAACCAAGGAATGTAGTTTGCCTGAACATCTTCTATGAAAATAGCAGTGGTGTAACAAGAGGCTAAATGAGATGAAACATTGTTAGCCTCTCGTTAATCTACTTTTTTCAGTGGTTTCAAAGCAGAATGGACAAATGATGTACAAATTATTCTTAATTAAATAGAAAGGAAAGCATAGTTAACTAAGTAAAAATTATTATTTACATTTGGACAAATGTCCTCTTTGTTGCTATTATCACATTTTGGTTTTTGTGCACGCTGGCTTTCTTCAGGCATCAGTCAATCTGTGTAACCTTCGGCAAATTTCAGAGTGAACACTTTATTTAATCCACAGTCCATGTCTCAAGCAGTGGTTCTTAACCTTGTTGGAGGTACTGAACCCCACAAGTTTCATCCATGCATTCACTGAACACTTCGTTATTGGAAAAATAAAAAATGATTTCTTCAAAACATACGTAAATATGTTATTATTGCACAAATGAAGCATACATCAGTTGCACACAAATGCACTCTGTTCAAAGAACAAAACCAACAAAACATGACAAAGACAAAAACATAATGAATATTTACTGCAAATCAATGTGACTTTTACTGTTGCCTTTCAGAGACAAGTTCAGAAATGTGCAGCTTCACTTTGGCAAGTGCCACTCTCATATCATTTTTATAACAAAGTCTGTTCCTTTTCTTCATTTTCATGTCTTCTATCCTTGAAAAGGATTGCTTGCAAAAATACATTGTAACAAACAGTATGAGTATCTCAAGGACTTACTTAGTAATAAGAGAGTACACTATGATTTGGTAACACCAAAACATCATTGACAGCCTTGAAGTGTTGCTGTTGAACCTGGCTCTGGTGAAGTTCAATGATTTTGTAAAGGTATTCATCATTGACATGTCTTGACCTCCACCAAACTCCTGAGAATGACTCACCAAACCCCTGGAGTTCAATTGAACCCAGATTAAGAAGCACTGATCTAAAAGAGTAGATTGTGAGCTTGAATGTAAATAATGAGAACTCCTCATCCTTGAAATTCAGGCAGAAACTAAGTAAAAAAATTTTTTTATAAAATCATCTTTTGCTATTTTATTAATATTCCAAACTAAACCAACAATTCTTTAAACAATGAAAAGTAAATGAAATCTGATATTTATTAATATATATATATATATATATATATATATATATATATATATATATATTAATTATATTAATTATTATTAATACTCTGGTTGTTGTATAATTGCTTACAATAAACCACAATATTTTTAGCACATTTTTTGTTTGTTTTCTCTTCCTGCAATAATGATTATTCAAATTTATACCATTTTAATTTTTTTTTTAAATTTCCACAGAAATGGATCTTGACAGGTTCCTGTTATTGAAATGAAATGAGGAAATTTATTTTCTAGTTTCATTTACCATCTCAATTTTCTTTTATTTTTATTTATTCAAATAATTTATCTTATTTAGATATTTGCATTCATGATTGCTTTAGAAAACAACGATAGATATAAAATGAGTCATCTCTTACTATTAGGTTGGTGCAAAAATAATGACGTAATAATGTCATTTTTTGACGTCAAAAACCGACATTATTACGTCATTATTTTTGCACCAACCTAATACTTTTCAGATAAATTAGCGTTTCAAAAATACGTTACTTTCTTCATTGCCTATCCATTCTTCAACTAACAAGACATTACAGGATGAAAGTTCTTCCACATTCTGTATTTTATAAATGAGGTCAAATAATTTCTTGCTTTTCTTTAAGTACAGAGACTATGTTCATTCTAATAATAATTTCCTGAAACAGGATATAATTTGCTTATTCAAATTAAGTACTGATATCTTTGAATTATCAGGTTGTGTTAACTGAAGTTCATTCAGTAATGAATCCAATTGTCTCTGACACAGTCTTTGAGACTCTATCCTATCACATAACTTTGCAGCAATTAGTTCTAATGGTGGATGCAAGGGAAATGATGTAAATTGTAGCTTTGTGATGACACCGTCTTTAATATATGAGCTTAGTTCCAATGTCGTTTTGCCTGTGGGAAGATCTAGGCAAAATTTACGGTAGAGAAAGAAGGCAGGTGTCTTGCCGTATACCCATGTCCAGTCTCTAAGTTCACTGACAATTGTATGTAGACCTGAATATCTTTTGTCTTCTGTTGGTTCCACATATTGTATGCCAGCTCTCTGCAAGAAGGAGGAAAAAAGAGCAAGAATTGTTTATAATTTAATGAGGTTTTCTTTTAGTTTTGATTTAAATAAAATAAGAAAAAAATGTATTTTAATGGTTGTAAAAAAAAACAGTTCTTTCCAGAGAGCTTTTACACATGGAATTTTCATCAGAGATGGGTTGAAGAAGGGATCAGATAAAATGTGTTAACAACAACCACTCCAAGAAGGGACTCAATTTTTCAAACAATATATACAGGGTGCGATAGTTAAATTGTCGTCATTTTATATTTTCAATTTTGTGCATGCATGTTGTTTGTTTTTAATTGTGTCAACTGCACAGTATTGTAGGGTCAGTTGGTCACCCATCTGTGAGAAAAAGAGCACCATGACACAATTCACTCTGTTCGCATTGGAAGCTCCAATAAGAGCGTTTCGGTGTCAATTTGAGGACAGTGCAGAGGATTCAGAAAGAGTTGGATGAGTCTAATGGTGATGACAAAGTTGTTTGGAATGATTACTAGTGATGGCAATGTTATTTCTTCCATTCATCTTCTCAACATGAAGGCCTACATTAAATGCCTTGTGGAGGTAGTGCTGTCCTGGGTCAGAGGGTGGCTGCTGAAAGACCCTAGGTCTGATAACAGGACTCTGCACCATGCCCCACACACAGGAGAACCCAGTCATGGCTGTCAGACAATTTCTGCGATCATATCACCCTTTACATCTGACCACCTAACTCCCCAGACTGCAACCCCCTCTGATTATTATGTGTTGAAAGAAGAAAAATAAAAAGATTTTTCAGTAAGTCTTCATTGTTATCTTAGGTAGGTATTTATATAAAATAGCTTCCAGGGTTATTTACCTCACCTTCCCATGAGGCAGGATGTGACACAAGGCCGTTTTTAATGCAAAGTTAAAACCGAGCCGATGGGCTTGGGCAAAAATTCCCTCTAGATCCCGTAAAAACCACCCCAGACGAGACTCTGCCCTTTGGCATAGCCTCGTCTGGTTTGACTCGCTTAGCTTAGCTGGAGACGAATCTCCAACTAATTGCTGAAGCAAAATAGCTTCCAAGAGCTGAATCCCTTTCTCTTGGTTAAATCCATTTTAAGACAGATGAAAAACCAATTGTAAAATTAAATGAATTTATACAAAAACATTTCAAAAGAATGAAGTTTCTTTTTTAGTTTTTCCAAGTTTGTCAACTCTATCAAGTTACAATAAAGGGCATAAAGAAAAAATAATATATACAGGACTCTGTCAATATTTTCGACATATGTGACTCTGCAGCAATTCAGTCTGGATATTCAATTCTAAGAACTATCCACAAATATGATTTGATTATCGTAGCAAAGGCTTATGCAGAATCAACAACCCTTTTTGGAAGAACCAAATACAGAGTACTGATGTACATAGTTTGCCACAAGGTCTCCAAATGATCCTCCTCAGGCTTGGAATTCAGTGTTGTCCTTCTAAACTGGATGCCAACCAAGGCTATAGGGCCTAGTTTGTCCTACTATTTACCCAGAGCTGAGGGGTGTAGAGATGGATTCATACCTATCCCAATGGTATTTGCATGTTAGTGAATGTAATGAACTTGACTGGAATTTGAACTTGGCTCTCCAATTCCTCAATTCAAGCCACTATCCAGTACACTACCACACACTAATATATATATAAAATTATTCTATTTACATTGTCCTCATCTTTTTGCCATATTCAGCATTGTATGCTCCGGCCTTCTTCAGGCAATATTTGTTGGAATTTTGAACCAAACCTTTTATTTAGTCCACAGGGGTAGATTGTTCTAATTCCACATGCCATGCCTTTTGGGTATCTCAGTTTTAGTTAATTCCTCTTGATAACTCAAGTTTCCAAGTTTTTGTTTTCTTTGCTGTGGCCAGCAAAGGTATTGAACTCACAGCTCTTTGGGTCAAGTCACTTTTTGGATCAATCAACCAACACTTTTATCCACTGGGCCATGTGTGTTTCTTGTAAATAAACAATCTAATAAATAGTGTTTAATATTTTTGTTATAAATTCCCAAGAACATAAAATGTATAAATTCACTTTTATCATAGGATTAGGTTTTATTACAATTCTAATTGTTAATTTTTAAAACAATAAACATTACTGAGGAGGAGTAATTGAAATAAAAGCAGTGTCAGGAGAAAAATCGTCCTTTTGACACTCTGTTTGCAGGCACAAGAGTCCATGTTTACTGAATATTTATCCTTTCCAAATTCAAAGAATGAAAATTGAATGAGTTAAGTAAAAGCCTGTCCTTTCCCAATATTTATTACTAGAGTTAGGTCACTGATGGGTAAGCAGTGTTTTTTTTATTTCATTTGATTTATTTAAACAAACAAACATGTGCTTACATGAAAAATATTCCTATGTGAATTAATTCAACAGATGAATATTTTGTTTTTATCATTTCACCCCAAGCAAGGAAGATATTTTTACAAAAGGCATAGGGAAGCTCCGTTTCAACAGTGTGTAAATAACTGAACCAAGGTGCCAGATCAGGACTGATAACATAACAGAAGCACTAGACTAGATGTAACAGCAATATTCGATGCATTGGTGAATGGTAGGCCTTACAAAGTGTACGTTAGATTTTTGCAAGAAAAATTGTCTAGCACTACACAATGAACCAACTTTAAGCAACTGACTCAATATAATCGTTCCACTTCATGTCAGCAGAAAACGTTAGCCTGAGAAGGTGCAATGAGTCACTCTCCTGGAGGCTAGCATCAGCCATACTGACAGAAGGCAAAAAGCGCTCTCTGAAACAATTAATAGAGAGCAGTTTTGTAAAAAAGAAAAAAAAGGTATATTTTTCTGCTAGGAAAGTGGGTTCACTGTGTCATGCTAGGCAATTTTAATCTATCTCACATATTTATAAGTCTATTATTAGTCCATGCTTTGAATATTGCTGTAACATATGGTCTGGTGCTCCTGCTATATAGTTAGAGATCATTTCAAATTCTTTGGATTTTATCAATGTCATCTGGTATCTCAGCTTCAGTCACTTTCTCATCCCCATAATGTAGCTTTCCTATGCCTTTTTCTATAAATACCTTCATGGTAATTGTTCTGATCAACTTTCCTCTATCGTACCTAGACTTTATGAATTTAAGCGCAGTACTAGATTGGCAACAAGGTCTCATCATTTTACAGTTGAAATGACTCATTGTAACTGTAAATTCTATGATAACAGTTTCTTTCTTACAATTCTCACCTATGGAACTGTTTTCTTAATTCCTGTACTTTTATTTTCCTTGCTCATTAATGATGTTTTTCTTTTTCTTGTATTCTTTCATACTCGGTAATCCCCACCCCCCATTTCTATGCATTTTATTGGCTTTATTGCCTTGCTTGGGGTGAAATGCTTAAAAACAAAATTGTATTTTTCTTCATTGAAATATATTTTGTAAATTATTTTTAGTTTGAACTCAAAAGTTTGGAAACTGGACCAACTGTTGACAAGAAAGACTAAGTTTAAAGCTTCAACAGATGATGAGATATTTGTATTTGGAAAGAACAAATCAAACTTTCAACTTTACCTGAATAGGGAGGCCTTTTGAAATAAAATAATCACCAACACATTCTACTACATTATCAAAGGTCAATTCATCTTCGATTTCTTTCAGGTTCACTGTACTAGCAGGTATACTTGCTGTTGCAGGATTTCCTACAATGCCTGACTGGAATATAAACCCTCATCATTATCATCAAGAACACTAAAAGACATTAGACAAACATGCAAAACAAAAACTTTAATGTTGTTGGACAAATTTTTGCAAATAATCTTGAAGAACTTTCAGATTTTAAGTAAATAAAAAAATACTTTTTATGTTACAATATTTATATCCTGTTTAAAATAAGAAAAATTAATTAAACTATTTACATTTTTCAGACTTGTTCTCATCTTTATTATTATATTCAGGACATTTCGGCCACTGTATGCTCCAGCCTTGATATACGTCAGGATTTTGAACTGAACCACTTATTTTGTCCACTAGGGTAGATTGTTCTAGTTCCACATGTCATGCCTTTTCTAGATATTTCCCTTTAGTAACTCAACCTTCCAAGTTTTTGTCCACCTCTGGTGTGGCCAGGTATTAAATACACAAATCATTGGATTATTCAACCAACACTTTTATCCACTGGGCCATGTGTCCTTGGGGGGGACATCAATGTATGAATTTTGAGGACTTATAAACCTAATGTCTCAGTAAATATATTACAATTTGTTATTATTGTTGTTTTTCTCTAGCACTCTTTATTACAGGTTCTCATATTGTATTCATGTATTGTATCCTATGCTTAGCCAGTTTAGAAGATTTTTATGAGATTTATTTCAATCTCATCCCACAGGGAGCAGTGATCTCCCTTTTCCCTCCATATATGGTTAGCTACATCTGATTTTTCTATTTCCCTTCGTATTATGACTTTATGATATTTCTGAAGTTTTATCTTAAGGAGGCAGCTTGTTTCTTCCAACAGCTGCATAAGATGGTGTACATACAGTCCTTAATCATGTTCTCCTATATGAGTAGTCTTACTTGGAAGAGGTGTCTGCAAAGTATTGAACCACCATTGAAGGTCATCCTGATGTTATATGGACCACAGACCTTCTATATTATTCCCGACAATCCCTTCACATAGGGTAGGCAGACCGAGGCTGTTTTCAGAGTGTTGTTATCTGCTTGCACCCTCCTATCCCAGTTTGTTGGAGCTGCTGTCATGTACCCAGTATAGTTTTTATGCTGTAGGGTACTGCTTATACTGATCATTTCTTGTTCATATATCTCTGGGTTGCTACTTATGACTTTTGCTTGATGTTGTAGGCAGTAGACGATCCCTTTCTTTACACAGTAAGAGTTATGAGTTCAATGTAGTGTTACATATGTAGCAATGTTTTCTTAACGAGGAACAGGTGTGGGTGGTCTTTCTCTGACCACCTGTCCATGCCATCAGACAAGCTTACGTTCACTCACACATACATACATATATATATGTAGATGCATACCCACACTCATTGATTTGGGTCCACTAACACCAAGTTGGTATATATATATATATATATATATATATATATAGTTGTCCAAATTTAATAGTAAAACAAAACTTTTTCATTGCTTTGACTCTTATATTCTTCCATATTTCATGCCATAAATTATATAATTGCTCTCAATGCGTTTTTTAAAAAATATTTTTTATTGAACACAATTTTAGAAATTTATAAACTTAAGTTCCTTTTTCATATATTACTATTGATTAAGCATTCCAGATTACAATTTTAAAAAAAAATTATTTTTTTAATTAAAAAAAAAAAAAAATACAGGAAGTATCAATTTACAATGGATTCACACACCAAAGTGACTCCCCTATTAACTTTTATAAAAGTTAATAAATTTTTTTAAAAAATATTTATGATCTAGAGTACTTAATCTATAATGATAGAAAAAAAAATTTAGAAAAGTGATTATTTCTAGTTATAGTGTGTATTGTACAAGTTCACCAAAATTTGTCATCTTCCAGCAAACCTGTAGATGTGCACATAATTTGGATTAAAAGCAATGTAGTACAGTCAGTTGCCAGAAAATCATATCACAGTCATTCATACTGACTTCAGTTATTATTCTTAATAGGGATTCTTTAAAAATCTAAAGTAATTTATATCTGGAAATAAACTGAAAATTTGTAAAGAGAAGAAAAATGTTATGCAATTTGTGATGTGTGCAACAAAAGTAAAATGCATTCTAAAATATACTTACAAGACATGGTTGCAACAAAGTGTTTAGGTGAGTCTTGTCAACATCAAGCAATAAGGTAAAATGGTGATAGGCTCTTTTAGAATCATAACGGGATGCTGTGCCTGAAACCTAACAGGAATAAAGATTATAATTGGAAAAAAATAATATCCATAGTGAACATCCATGTAAAAAGAACAAAAAAAAACGTAGTTACCATTAATTCCCTCACATATTATAACTGGATAAAATGTATATTCAAATCATGAAATTTCCTAAAATGCTGTGTAAAGATTCTTGTTTGAAAATGTGTCTACTAACTTTTGTCATACTTGTATAAACTTTCCTCATATCTTCTGGTAATTAAAAGTATTATTTATCAAAGTAAGTATTATTTATCAAAGTAAGTATTATTTATCAAAGTAAGTATTATTTATCAAAGTAAGTATTATTTGCTTTCACCTTGTAATCTCACATTTATACCTTGTTCCATATTCCCTTTTCTAAA
Source organism: Acanthosepion lycidas (assembly GCA_963932145.1). Taxonomy (NCBI): domain Eukaryota; kingdom Metazoa; phylum Mollusca; class Cephalopoda; order Sepiida; family Sepiidae; genus Acanthosepion; species Acanthosepion lycidas. The sequence continues at coordinate 96,120,791 of OZ010597.1, read as the reverse complement.
GGGTGAAGTGAATGAAGCATTGGGGTGCAGAAAATAAAAATGAAAAAAGTGGTTTGAATGAAATGAAGTAAATAAGCTTATCTATCGCCCAGTTCATACTCCTCCCTGATTTTTTGGAACAGGTTTATCCCTTGTTTCCTGTTTAGGATTAAGCTTCTGGTTCCTTAAACTCTGTACTTCTGACATCTCAGTCTGAAATCTGAAATTTTATTCAGTAATTACTATTATCTTTTTGTTTTTTCCTTTCCCAATAGGAGTAGATAGGTTTGCCTATCATCCAGTTCACACTCCTCCCCAGTCTCTTGAACAGGAGTAGAGGTTTATCCCATGTTTCCTGTTTAGAACTTGGTTTCCGGTCCCTTCTAAAGTCTACTTCAATTCTAGACTTCTAATGTCTCCACCTGAACTCTAAAATTTTATTCACAAATCAAATCTTGACCTCTTCATGTCTAGAATTAGCTGTCTATCTTCTTTGACCCTTGGCCCTTGTGTTGAGTGAACATTAGTTAAAAAAATAATTCATCTGAAAAACTTACAGAGAAAAAAAAAAGTGGTCAAAATATTGTGATAAAAACAACAAAAATGAGGGAAGTTGGTACTTTTGTGGACCAAATACAAGTAAATGTTTAAATTTTCTTCAGTTCTATCTCCCCTCCGAGATATGGTGTTTCTCTAGTTCAAAAAAGTTGTTTATTTGACCAATTTAACAAAATGCATTAATCTATCAAAAAAATGTTATATTGTTCAAGGTATTGGTTTATCTCACTAGATAATTGTAGCACCCTGTTTGGTTAAAATATTTGAGCTCTCATTGGGTGGTGAGACTAGAGTGACCTCCTCAGGGTGGCTGTGCACTGCCCAGACTACATGGCCTCTTCTGGGTCACACCAACAAGACCCAAAGCACAAGTCTGGCTGCAGAAGTTACCAGAAAGTTGTCACTGTTGAGAGCCAAATGCCTCCAGGCTTCCATTCCAGATTTTCTGTCTAGATTTATTATAAATGTTATTCATAATTATTTCAATTGATAGTAAACATTAATTAGCAACATTCATATAAGTTTTTATCTCCATTGAAATTAATGTTTAAATAATAATTATGCTTTATATCATGGCTGTTTTTATTTGTGATATTATTCTGTGCTTAAAGGATTTGCATTGACAAACATTAGCTGAAATTGATTAGACCTGCAATTTCAAACCTTTTCTTTCAGAAAAATGGCCTTTTCTATTGAAAAGGTATAATCAGATTTTAATGGACTGATAAAAGGAAAAAAATATTTGCCTTGACAAAAAATAAGTCAATTATTTTTTTATCTTATCACTATTGTCTATGCGTTACATTGTTAAAAATGTCACATTTTTGGAGACAGTTTAGGGTTAGGGTTTTCATATATTAAAAGTCTTATAATTATGCCACAAGATTACCCCACTTTGTCTGCCAATGGTCTTGACTTAACAATACTAGGTAATATGGCAGTCAGCAGTATAAAAAGAAAGGACTCACTTTCTCTTTATCACTCTCTCATCCAGAGCATACAGTAGGTAAAAGATGTCCAGTATCCCCTATGGAGAAACAGCTATCAACAAACCAACTACTTAATTTAAACCCTATCACATAGCACTAAATAACTATTAACTAAATCCATGTTTTTCTTTCTTTGTTATGAGGTCTGCCTATTTGTATATACACAATTATATTTTTCTCTATTATTGAATTATGTTCTTCTATGTTCCTATATGAAGGTAAGTGAAACATTATCCACACTTTTGCTATAATATATCTTTAGACAAGAGAACAGATAATTTTTTACTTTTAATATATAAATTTTTATAAATCAAGAATGTGTAGTTACATCAATGTTAACATCACTTTCATCTGATGAAGTCCTAAAGGACGAAATTTATCATATAAAAACTTTTTTATTTTGTCATATGCACATATCGATGCATACACATACAATGAAAGAAGAAAAAAAATAACCTTGTACTAATGAAAAGTGCATAAATTATTTTTTTAACTTGATATAAAAGAAAAATGCAAAAATAGTCAATTGCTGATATCCCTGACAAGTGGGTGGGGCAGTTGCTGGAGGGTCTGTCTGTTGGGATGCTGAAGGTAACATCAGTCAGCTAAGTGACAAATTTTATAGTTGTATTAATCCTATATATATATATATATATATATATGTGTGTGTGTGTGTGTGTGTAAATTGAAGTCAACAGTCAGAGATGACTAGCTGTTTCATGATAGACACAATCGTCAGGCCATGTGTGTTGCTTTTTTTTCGATTATTTATATGTACAGGTCAGTGGTGCATTGTGGGTAATCCATTCTGGTGGTTATTTTGGTGGGAGTGTTTTATTTATTTGGGTTGTTTTTTATTTATTTTTATCTTTGTTTTATATATTTATTTATGCTTTTCGGTTTTTGATGTTTTATTAACGTAGTAAAAAATTTTTTAGACTTGTTTAGATCATTTATTTAATAGTTTGTTTTGGTCTGGGAAGGTAATTAAAGCTATTTTTTTGTCCAATTTTTTGATCGATTGCTGTAGCCTATTCTGTTATTTTGGTGGGGGTAGAAGGAAGTTTTTTAATTTGTTTATTATTTTATTTATTTATTTGGATTGATTATTTTTACTTGCTTTTGCTTATTTATTTTATTTTCAGCTGGAGCAGTTGTTTTGTTTCTTTATTTATTTGGATTCATTTATTTATTTTTATTTTCTGTTTTCGATTTTTAAGTAACATAGTTTTTGGGGTTTCTTTTGATCGTTTATATAGCAGTTATAGCTATTTTTTCATCCAATTTTTGGATTGATTGTTGTAGTCTATTCTAACAGCTATTTTGGTGGGATCAGTTTGTTAATTTGTTTAATATTTACTTTATCTATTTATCTAGATTGATTATTTTTACTTGTTTATTTTTATTTATCCTATTTCATCTATTCTAATGGGAGTAGTTTGTTAATTTGCTTATTATTTGCTTGGGTTAATTTACTTTATTTGTTTTTTATTATTTTGTTTATTTTTATTTAGTTTTTTCAGTTTTCGATTTTTAAGCAACGTAGTAAAAGTTTGTTTTCATGTCTGCATTTTGAGATGAGTTCAAATCGTTTATTTTGTAATTTTTTCAGTCTGGGAAGGTAATAATAGCTATTATTTCCTCCAAGCAAAGTTTGCAAGTTTTTGATTGGTTGCTGTAGGCTGATGATCTTTTCTTTATTTTCCATGATATTTTTGGTGTGATGTGTGTTTTGTTTTTAATTTCTCAGATATACTTAGAAAGCATTGTGCTGTTCTCATATTTACTATTTGTGAAAGATGTTTTGTGTGCAAAATTTCTTTGTTTCCAGGGTCCTTCAGTTACTCCTATGTTTATTTTTTCTTCATTATCTGGTGATTTTACCATGGCTTGGTATATTACATTGTTTTTTCAGCAATTACCGTTTAAAGGATATTCATTCTTTATTCTGCAGTTACACATGGGTTTAATTTGCTCAGGTGGTTTGTTGAAAGTTTTCCTGTTGTGCTTTTTTATTATTTGTGCCTACCAACACACATGGCCTGACGATTGTGTCTAGCATAAAACAGCCTGTTGCCTCTGAGTGTTGACTTCAATGTTCACTTTTATATTTACATACATTCTATCTCTAATATTGAGCACTTTATCCCATAAATAACACACCATAAAACTATATATATATATATATATATATATATATATATATATATATATGTTGATTCAAATATGTTTGGTTGAATAATCAAGACATATTATGTCTATTTCTTTAATTATTTTACCCCAAGCAAAGCAATAAAGCCAATAAAATGCAAGTGAGATGAGAAAAGAAAACATTATTAAGGAGAGAGAACAATAAAAGAACAGGAATTAAGAAGACAGAAAATAACGATTGACACTGCAATTAAATTTTTGAAGATCAAAGTTGACAGGAAAGCAAGAAGCTGGAAACGAGCTCCCTGAGTGAGAAAAGAAACTGCTAAAATAGAACTGATGGTTACAAGTAGCAATTTCAATAATGAAATTATGAGACCTAGTTGCCAATCTAGTACTGCACTTAAATTAATAAAGTCTAGGTACCATAGAGGAAAGCTCATCAAAACAATTAGCATGAAAATATTTATAGAAAAGGCACGCATGGATGAATAATAGAGTTATAAATTTATCAGATAGATTCTGGGAAGAAAAATTGTCTAATATGACACATTAGACCTAACAATTGATCCAATATAATCTTTGTACTTCATGTCAGTGAAAAACATTTGTCCATGAAGGCACAATGAGTCACTCTCCTGGAGGTTAGCATCAGCCATGCTGATGAAAGACAAATTTTTTTCTCTCATAAAATGTGAATATATAATTGAATAAAATCTTATTGTACTTTATCTTTTGTAGAGTAAAGTTGTGAAGCAAGAATGGAAATTATTTATGACTTCACCTAATATCTAGAATCCATAATTTTTTCAATAAGAAATTTTAGGGTTTTTGATAGAAACCCTTGCTTAGTAAGCAGTTAATTGAGGTGAGTTAGGGACAACCAAGATTAATTAGGTCCCTTGGTGCAGTAAGAGACTTCACTCTGGTCCTGAGAAGAGGTTGGAGCAATACATGCCACCACCAACATCCAGATTCATACCAATGGGGAGCAAAGATATTCCTAGATGGTAGCTGATGACCTCACCTTAATTTAAAGCTTATCTTTTAGAGTGCAAACTTTACCTATTGTAAATACAATGTCTATGTCATGTTTTATTGTTCTTTTGCATTGTTACAGTTAATAAACATATAATAAATGCATTTTTTCACCTCTCTTTTTATTTCTCCTTAGCACAGTGCTTCCCAAATGGTGTTGTGTGCCTCATAGGTGTAGCAAAAGAGGATAGCAGGTGAAGCGGAATGATTGAAAGACAATCAAAGATTTAAAAACGGTTTCAAAAAAAATATGATTTCAAAATATAAAATATTATTATGGATTACTTGTAATTGTATTCATGAGTCCCAGTATAAATAGTTATCAATAATTATTGACTGATTTTTATCATAGTGATATTTTTGTATTATATTAATTATTAAGAATATAGTAACTAGGATCTGCAAATTGGAGGAGAGAGTTATCAATGTAAATGTTCTGACTTCAAATCTGCAGTTATCTCCCTTTAATCCTCTCTCTGAACCTTCTTTGCTGTAGGGCTGCTTGCATCTTTTCAACAGGACTTTCTTTCCCCTGAGCCAGTGTCTTCATACATCTACGTACTATTTATCACATAAAATTTGGTGAGGTGCAAGCAACTTTTCATTCCAAAAATACAGCCCAAACAAAAAGAAAGGTTTAGGAACCACTGCTTTATTACCTAATATTTATATGTTTGGGAGCTCCTCGAGGTAGGGGCCCATTATAAATTAACAACCCAACAACATAAAAGAATTTCATAACAGGCTACTGCCATTGCTAATAATATTGATTATTGATATCAAAGCATTCCTTACCTTGTATAGGTTGTTCCACATGATACAGTCTCGCTTGTTTACACTCAAGTCTAACATCCATCGATCAAATAAGGCACTGACTACAACACTTAAATTCCACTTTCGATTGTATTGTTTTCTTGATGTTAAAAATGAGAAATTGATGTTGCCGAGATCATGGTAGACGGCGCCTCCTCCAGAATAACGCCGAGCCAGAGCTGCTCCTGCAGTTTGTAATAGTGGGATGTTTGTTTCCTTCCATGCATTTTGGTGCCTGCCAATCACCACAGTCGGGTGATTCCTCCACATTAACAAATAGGAACATTCCTCAAAGTCTAGATGGCGGTACAGCCATTCCTCCAAAGCTAAATTCTCAAAGATATCATTTGATTGTGATACAATGACTTTATGCAAGACTGGTTTGGAACTTGGTATAGTAGAATTATTCCTGAAATAGGCATGTCCATTTCTAAGTTTCTTCAAACATGCAAAATTTGGCTTTGAGTAAAATTTGGTCGGATTAAAAGTAGCTGTCACAGAAGACAACAGAAAAGACATGACATTTTCTTTTTTCAATGTGCTCCTATAATTTTAGGACCATAATAATGAAAGTCACATGGAATAACAACTATTCAAGTAAAAAATATATTGAAACCTGTAAAATAAGAAAAATTAAGCCATATTACACATTATACATATTAGTAAGGAAAACTACATATTCTATAATATAAAGCAGAATGTAACTATATATATTCATTGGTCACATAGCCTAATATCTTTGTGTTAGTAATGAGATATTCTGTTGTTATGATAACAAAAGGTATGAACAAATGACTATGAATGAACAAATCTCATCAGGGTCAGCACAAGGTCTCATGTCCCCTTCATCTATGATATGGGGTCACCCACTTTACTATATTTCAATTTTTAGAAGGTAATATATTGATATAAAATACAAATTTTATTGAAACCTAATTATGTACAATAATGGATCATATGCAATACAGGTGAATAATTCAACTAGAAAAATTGAAAATAAATACAATGTATCTAAATACAAATTAGAGACATGTCATAATAGATCAGTCCATCTTTAATCAACAATGTTTTGTGGTAATTTTTAAAATGAATTGGAGATTTTTCTTGTTAAAAAGTTGAATAACTTTAACACATCCAACATTGTAGATAAAGAAATAGTGAATTTTATATAGTGTTTTTTCAAGACTTACCATGAACAAAACAATTTCACAGATTTGAAGAAAAAAAAAAAAATCAGAATGAGGTCCAAATTCATAAAACTTTTTCATCCTTTAATAGTCAGTTGTGCATAGTTTAATTTGTAACAATATAAATGTAGGTTGAAAAAAAGCAAATGTTGGTAAGATAGTGAGAGTCACAAAGCACTGCCTGGAGCCCCCACGCAGACTTGCCCTTTCAAATTGGGCTGGATTAGAGGGTAGCATACTCTGGCCCTGTATCTCGTGCTATGGCAACAATGGAATATATTAATAGAAAGGCTGCTAATACAGTGCTTTTTATTTTGTTTATTTTGCTTTGTGTTAACTTTAAATATTTTTATTTTTAATAATTTAAAAAATAGAATTCTTTCTTCCATGTGACAATAGTTACTCTTTATAGATAAAAACCTGAGCTTATTCATGATAAAAATATAAGAAATGCAGTTGTTAATTAAAGACTTCATTTTTTGACAATACAGGTAAACTTGTAAATATATATGTTGCTACATATTTCCCACCATTATCAAAGATTCAAGTCTCAAATTTCAAATGTTGATTTTCCCAGTAGTTTGGAGATTGATGTAATCCGATATTCCTCACCTTCCTCATCTGTATCTATTTGGTTTTCTGTCATACTAAGCCAAGCTTAGTAAATATTCAATTTTAAACAGAGTTTACAATATAACTGCAAGAGCAGATAAAATTCACTGTACAGGGAAAATTGATTCATCTTCAAATTGTCATACTTTTCTCAGTTTCAGAGAATGGCAGACAGAAAGGAACAAAACTAGACAGAAACAAAATGAATTTTTATTGGAGTACTTTTCACTTAAAAATGGGCTCAGAGGCATTTATGAATGTCTATGAGTGGAACAGGAATTTGCTTAATGGTTAGCATGGAAAATATTAACAGCACAAATTTTAGGCTCAGTTCAGCATAAGGCTTGAGGAATTCTATGATTTCACCTCCTTCTCCAAAAGGTCAAATCAGTGATTAGTCACTTCTCTTCCTTAAGTGTCAGGATATTGATACCCACAACTTTCCACAAATTCCTTTTCTTTAATATCTGTATATTTCTATTATTGTTCTTGAGAGTGATTTCCCTTTAGCTTGCAAAGAATTTTTAGCACATAAGAGAAGGAAAATTAGTACAAAGTGAACACAAACTGCTTCAGTTTGAATTTGAACTCGATTCTGCGACACCATTTTCAGCGTTGTAAATCATTTATTTGACCATCACTGCTGAATGTAATTTCCAATTATTTCGAGACAAACGTCGGGAACAATTCGGTACTGACAAGGTCATAGGAATATTTGTCCGATCATTAAGTTACTGACTTTTTATTTTTTTAATGCAATTGAACCGTTCGGTTAAATTAAAAAATGATAACATTGGTTGTTTGTTTTATTAAATTTCTAAAATTAATTTTTGGGGGAATTTATTTTTTTACTGTAGTAGCGTAAGTCGTTTCATCTGTCGCATACTGAAGTGAAGTGAAACTATTTGCATGATGAAAATCTGCGATGGTGGAAATAAAAAAAAAATTCACCTATGAGCTTCAAAAATGTTTTTGTTTTTTTAAAAGGTAAACTGCAAATGTTCTTTCTTAAAAATATTTACAAGGCATCAATTTACTTTTAAAAATTTAGCTTAAAACTGAAAGAAGAGTATGTTTCAATAAACATAAAGACAATGCGAAATTTTAAGAACATTCTTCTTTAAAGCACAAAAAAGCTTCTCTCAATTACCTGCTTTTTGCAGAAGATTATTTTACTTTCAATTAGGTGTTATTTTGGAAGAATTTTGACGTAAATAAAGTATTTTTAATATAAACCTATTTAGATCAGGATTTGTAAATCCATAGCTTTGGATACTGTTTTGTGTTTTCACAAGTTAGGTAACCACACAAGCGTAAAGGACATGAGAAAAAGTTAAGTTAGCCAAGCAAGGGAAACATTGTTAAACATTTGGCTTAAAAGTATTAAATTAAAATCCAACTAGATCTGATCAAATCAGTACCTATTTTAAATTATAGTGTAAATAAGAAATCTTATGTGGGGTTAATTTTGTTCATGGGATATTGAAAGAAAAAACAATAAACAAACATTTGACTTTGAAGTTCCTTTCCACGTGCTTTTTCTTTCCTTTTATAATTCATTTCGTCTGCAGTGAACGGAAGTGGTTATGTACGCAGACGCACTTTGTCGTATCCGGTTCCGTTTCAGTATTCGCCTGGCAGCATGGCGGCATCGTCCATGTGCCGAGACGAAAGCGATCAATTTATGCAATGGCTTGAAAGCCGATTGCTGCAGTTGAATGCCGACCTTGATGTCAGTGTATTCGTCATGTACATTTGTGGCATCTTAGAGTCATACAGTGGATACGATGATAAGAAAGAAGTCTTGTTAGACATTGTCGGTGAAATAGCGGTACGTCAAAAAGTTACTATTTTAAAACTTTTTAAAGTGAATATTCACAAGACTTGGAAGCATGTTGTGAATGATTACATTTGTTGTCTATTTTAGTTTGTTTTTTTTCCTTTTTTACTCTCATTTTCTCGTAGCTGTAAATATTGTTCATGTATGTAACGTTCTAAATATTCACGTTTTTAGGTACTTGGTTATTCAAATGCATAACATCTACGTTTTCAATGTTTTTTTAAAATAATATGTTATGATGACCATCTCATCTCATGACACTTATTTCCATTTGGTACTTTTTTTTTCCTTTTCAAACTTGAATCCAACATATTCTTTAAAATGAGATTTGAGAAACACCGTTTTAAAAGTCCAAATGAAGAACTTTTTTTTTTTTTTCATTTTTTTAACCCGATTCATTGGGTTTCTTTGCTTGTAACTACAATTTATTTTGTTAATTTGAATATTCTAAAATAAATAATTTGAAACTCAGAATTAACTTTGTTTTAGTATATTATTTTTTACAGAAAGTTAATTTAGTATTTAATGAACGGTTCAAATCTTAATTCTTATTAATTCAAATTGGCAATATTATGTTAAAATAACGGCGAATAGTAGTAATAGTAGTAAAACTAAAAACAGTCTATACAATTTACATTAACACAGATGTAAACAAAGATCATTAAATTAAAAGAAAATGCTAATTGCCGATAAATCTATTAAGATTAAGTGATAAAACCTTTAGATAATGAATGTAAACTTCTTTTTTCTAAAATTTGGTTTGGAGAAATATTGGGATTCTGATTATCTCCCTTTCTTGTTAATGTAATCAGGAAAGGGATTCGGTGATTTGATAAAACCACGTGGTTAATATTATTATTATTATTATTATTAATAAATCCTATGGTCATTTATAATTTGCTAAAGACGACTTAAAATTTAATTGGCTGTTACCATAATTGACAAATAGTAAATGAAAACTTTTTTTTTTTTTTAAATTTAACCTAATAAATAAATAATGTCAACTTTAGGGATACAGAATAATAAATAATAAAAAAAAAAACACTGAAAATTCATTGTGGTTGTTTTTAACAATAATCCAATTAATCTCCACATTGTAAAAATATCTTTATCAAAAAAGAAATTGAGAAGCCAGTTATGACATTCTTATCTTATTTTTAAAACCATGTTCGGACAATTGAAGAACTCGTCGTTTTTTTTTTGTTTTTGCCCGTGTCATTTATACAAACTTCTGAATGACTCGACCGAAACGAACATTAATAATAACGCAAATGAATTCAATCAAGTGTTCAAAGAAAGCGTGGAACTAATTCTCCTCAATAGATTTATATAGACAACCAACTTTTTATTATTGATATGTCATGTTTATACGTGAATTGTACAAATTTTTAAAATCGTTTACATTTTTAAAATTCGATTTTCATAATCGCTAATAAAATTAACAATCAATACATTTTTTTTTCAAATAAATGGCATTTCAGAATCTTTCAAGAAAACTCATTGTGCTGTGAATAAAAAAAAACAACATATTTTTTCACCAATTTTCAAAGTAAAAATATTTTCACATGTTTCGACTGAACTAAAATTAATCGATGATGACTGAAAAAAAGGAAAGATACCATTACTAAACTTTCTTCATTTTCACAAAATTTAGAAAATTGATGTCATTTTGGCCACTATCGTCGTTTGTTGAGTGGGTGGCTACCAAAATTTATTGAATAACAATAACATGAATAGGGCTTTCGCATACCAAATACTGAATTTTCTCTGTTAGACTGGTTTAACTATTATGAGCACATACTTTTCTCAATTAAAAAAAAAAAACCCGAAAAGATCAATTTTTTCAGTGACCACCAAAAAATAATAGAATACTAGAGAATTAATAATTAATTCTACTCTAGTATTCTATTATTTTTTGTTGCTCAGGATATGAAGCTCGGTAAAGCAATCTAAGGGAGATAATTCAGTTTGTCATGTGAAAATTCGACGATAATCAAATTATTTTCTTTTAACTTTTTAACCTTCAAACATGGAAATATGCAGAACCAGGGCATTAATCAGCAGACATCGTAATTTGAGTCGTTTGACAAAACAAAAACAAAAAAAAGAAGCTTATTCTAGAAGTTAAAACAATTTTCATGGTCGTCATATTTATTTTTGTTTTAAATAATTATTTTTCTTTATTCAAGATTGTCTTAAAATTCCTCGAGTAACTCAATTCTAGTTTTATATTAAATTTTTACGGAAATGATGTGGTTATTTTTTTTTATGAATAGAATGGCCTACAAAACAAAATGAAGCTTTAAAACATTTCAATGTATTTTGTTTTGTTCTTTTCTTACTGTTGGGATGAAATATCATTTATACGTTTATTTAGAGACTATTTTTTCATATTAAGGAGAGTATAACCGAGTATGAACAATGAAATGAGAACATGGTAATTGCGGATTGAATAGGGTTCAGTTAGAAATGCTTAGAAAACTATTGACTACAACAGTAATCAATAGTTTGTGGATGGCAAGTACAATGGCCAAAATAGTGTGACTATAAGAAATAAAATGAAGTTACATTCAGATGTGTAATAATTCTTAAATTATATATTTTTATTTGGTTTTCAGGAAGATAATAAAGAAGCAGTGTGTGATGAATTGATACTAAAATGGGATGAAATGTCCAACACTAATAGTAAGCAAGGAGAAGGTAAAGTATTGCTTTCTTTTAATGGAACCATTTTTGTTTCATGTTTATTTTGATGGTATTATTTTGGAAAACAGTCAATAATTTTTACTGTACATTAGGTACTGCCATGGCTTTTTTTTTTTTTTTTTTTTTTTTTTTAATAGTTTTAATTAAAAGAAAAAAAAAAGCACAAAATTAGTCATTAAAAATACTTTTGCAAACTTAAAGGAAGTTTTATTTTTTTGTTATTGTTGTAAAGTCGAGTGTTTGTTCATAACTGCGTGTTCATACAGAGAGACTGATTTACTGTGAGTGCTGTTTTTTCTAGGGGTGTAGAGATTATTTTTAAATTAGCTGAAAACTTTTTTAATATAAATTTGATCCATTTCAAATATGAATACTTCTGGTTCTTTTATACTTGAAAACATTTATAGCAATGTTTCCCCAAGACTCTTCTTACTAATGGCACTATAATAGTGATGTCAAAGATAGTATAAAGCCAAAAATGCTGACAGTCAATGGGATATTAAGAGAAAAGACATTCAAGATTTGTCACTTAGCTGATTGATGTTACCTTCAGCATCTCAACTGCAGAGTTTTGTAGGCAGAACTATCCTTCAACTATTCAGTGGGTGGGGGGGTATCAGCAATTTACTGCTTATTGCTGATACCCCCTGAAGAGTGGACGAACAGGTCCACTCTATAAAATTCTAGAGTCAGGATGCTGAAAGTAAGATCAGTCAGCTAAGTCACAAACTTTTACTCTTATTAATCCTATATATATATATATATATATATATATATATATAATCACTTACACACAAGGGGTTACAGGGTGTGGAGGAATTAGGAACAGAAATGTTAATAATGAGGGGAAAGAGAAAACAGCAATCAGGAGAACAGTAAATAGTGATTGACATTGCATTTAAATTTTTGCAGTTTAAAGTTGGGTGGAAAACATAGAGCCAGGAGGGAGTTCCATAAGCGAGAAGTGTGAGATAAGAAACTGTTAGCATAGAATTTATGGCATCATCTAGCTAATTCAAGTGTAACTTGATATACCCACCAGTCTAGTATTGCGCTTAAATTCATACAGTCTGGGTACCATAGTGAAGAGCTCATCTGGACCATTACCATCAAAGTATTTATTAAAAAAAAGGCACTGAAAGGCAAATTTATGGCTGTAGGCAAATGACTGAAGTTGATCTGCCAGATCAGGACCAGTAATATTGCTGATTTTTCTTTGGATCTTATCAAGGAGCTCCAGGAAAACAGCAGAGGCACTGGACCATATGTGGCAGCAATATTCTAAGCATGGACAAATGGTAGACATATAGATATAAATAATAGATTCCAGAGAGAAAAATTATCTCACCTGATATGGTGAAACAGCTTTCTTAGCAGCTGATTTGGTGATGGATTCAATGTAGTTTTTCCACCTCATGTCAGCTGAGAACGTTAGCCTGAAAAGGTGCAATGAGTCACTTTCTTGGAGGATAGCATCAGTCATGCTGATAGAAGGCAGCAAGAGGTCTCTCAAATAATTAATGGAGGGAAGTTTAATTTTTGAGGTATTAAAATTGACAAGCCATCTTTTGCCCCAGTTAATGACGGTATTGAGGTTGTTTTGTACATCAGCCGCCATTTTGACCTTGTCTGATTGATTGGCCTTACTATCAAGGCAGGAGTAAATGGTACTGTGTTGTCAGTATAGATGCCAAGTTGAGAGCTGATGTTATCGGAAAGGTTGTTAATGAAGATTAAAAACAAGGTAGGATCAAGGATAGATCCCTGGGGGACACCTGCATTAGTATGAAAGGATTTTCATTTCATGATTTGATAGGAACAACTGAATTAGCTCAAAAATGTACCTGGTGATACTATAGCTTTTCAGCTTGTTTAGAAGACCCTGTCAAAGCCTTTTCAAGATGTCCAATGCTATGGCCCAAGCTTCACCGTTTTTATCTAGGCCATGATAGACTTTCTGCAATTGTTGTTAGTACATCAGCAGCACCTGGAGAAACAAAAGCTGTATTGCTTGTCTGAGAAAAGGCCCTGTGATGAGAGATGATAAACCAATTCAGCATATATTAGGGCCTCTAGGAGTTTCCCAAAATGAGACAAATATAGTTGGATGGGTCAGATACCAGAGTTCTTAAAAACTGGAACAACAGACCGATAACCTCCAGTAAGCAGGAGGCACTAAGGCATTTATTATACAGTTTAGAGAGAACAGGATCTAGTTCAGAGGCACACTTCTTTATAACTATTATAAAGATACCATCAGGTCCACATGCTTTGTGGGGATCAAGGTTAGAGATAATAGCAGAAACGATGAAAAGGGGTTATATGCACATCACTCAACAGAGAATCAATTCTAAGTGGGAAGTTAGGCAGGGATACTCCAGATGAATCAAGAGTAGATTTCGAGGAGAATTTAGAGGCAAAGCATTCAGCTTTATCAACAGAGAATGGTAACATTTCAAATTGATTGAAAAGGGGGGAAATAGAGACTTTGCATTTATTTAGTACTCTATTACAGAAATGCCAGTAGTCACAAGAGCCAAAAATTTAGTTGCTATGTGGTGCTTCGTCTTCTCAGCAAACAAGGACTTAGCTTTTTCAAGGACTCGCTTGCCTTTGTTATAAGCAGTAGAAAATAGGCCCCTGTTATGACGGGCTGTAATGCTGATATAGCCGGAAATAGTGGCATCCGAACATGCTGGTGTGGAACATGGAGAGGATTGTAGCTTCACCTGCTATTTCCAAGAAGGGATGAAAGCATCCATGCCAGCTTTGACCCAAGAAGTAATCTCAGTGGCACAATTTTCAATTGGAAGGTTGAAGATGTCAGTCCAAGGGGTGTCATAAGAAAATCTCAGAATGAGTCCCAATCAGCCTGCTGGTACCAGAAAGAGGTCTTATGGATAGGGCATTTCTAATGGATTCTTGGAAGGGAGATATCAATGGCTATCATAGAGTGTTCAAAGTTATCAAGAGGGAAAGAATTGTGAAGTTTGGCAATAGTGCATACCTATATTTGAGTAGACACTTTTTTAAAAATATTTTTTTAAACTGTATATTTATTGTCTTCCAGCCTGAATATTAAAGAAAGGATTTGAATCTGCATCTGTCTTGGTAGGAAGGCATATATTTTTCTTTAAAAAGATTTCTCAAATATTCAGGCCAGTAGACAGTGATGAATATACTGTTTAAAAATTATTTTTACAAAAACTGATCTACTCAAATATGGGTATTCAATAAAAATAACATTTAAGTGATAAAACTCTTAATAATAAATAAATAAATAAAGTCCATTCATTTAACCCCATGCAAGGTGATAAAGTCACTAAGACACAATGGGGTTACTGAGTCTAAGAGTGTTTAAGAAAAATCCATTAAGGAGAGAGGATAATAAAAGCACAGGAAATAAGGGGACAGAAGATGACAATTAGTATTGCATTTAAATTTTTGAAGGTCAACGTTGATGGGGGAAACAAGACATCAGAAACAAGTTCCACACATGGGAAGTGCAAAAGAAGAAACTGTTAGCATAGAACTTACGGTTACATTGAGCAATTTCAACTGTAAAATAATGAGACCTAACTGCCAATCTATTAATTATATAATTCAAGTATATATAAAGTCAAGGTACCAAAAAGGAAAGCTTATCAGAATAATTACCATAAAAGTATTTATAGAAAAGTACAGGATGTTACAGTGGTGAGAATTTGACTGAAGCTGAAATGCCAGGTCAAAACCAATAATATTGCAGATTCTTCTTTGAATTTTGTCAAGAATCTCTAAATACATAGTAAATGTGACAGTAATATTCAATGCCTGGATGAATGGTAAGCTTATAAAGTTGCAGTTGTCTGACAGGGGTTTGTTCCTATACTTGGCAGCAGAACAGTATTGACTTTCTGGCCTTCACCTTGGCCAAAAGTATATCACTAAATTTAGCATGTACCTATTTATGAAACCAGCTTTTGATGACCTTGTACTAGTATTTCTGTAGTCCTGTCCACCATAGCCTAGTAGAATTAGTTTCCTGTTACTTGGAGAGGAGATGCTTCAATTCAGCAGGAAGGCACAGTGGGGAGTAATGGATAGCAGCTCAGATTAAGGAATCAGAGTTCAAATTTCAGTCGAATCCATTACATTCACTTACATGCTAATACCCTTGGGAAAGGTATGAATCTTCTTTTTCTTCCCCCAGCTATGGATAAATAGCCTTGAATGGCAACTAGTCTACTGCAGAAAGAAATGGCAACTGACTGCCAGAAAAAAAAATCTGCCTTGTCAGTCATGTATCGTAAGATCGCCTAAGTGTGTATCACGCATGGCACATAACTAACACCTCTTGTACTTCTCACTTGTGGAACTATCTTCTGGGCTTGTTTTCCAGTCAACTTTTTCAAAAATTTAAATGCAATGTCAATCGTTATCTTCTGTCTTCTTAATTCCTGTTCTTTTATTGTTCTCTTTCCTTAATGTTATTTTTTCCCTCTCCCATATTCTCTCTCACTTAGTAGCACCTTGCATCTTAGTGTCTGTGCTACCTTGCTTGGGGTGACATGATTAAAAAAAAAAATGTTTCTAAAGTCAGATGTATTTAAAGTTTGTAAATCTAGATCTGAATGATAATTTCATAAAAGGTGATTTCTACAAAAACTGGATTCCAGATAGACACAACAACATACATTCTCTAGCTAATACTTCTTTGAAATTCATTTTGTGCATGAATTTAAAGTTATTATTTTACTGGAAATATATTGATACTTGTTGTAAATCATCCAAGGTTTTTAACACTATGATTTTATCTTTTCATTCCTACTTACAGATAATAAATTGCAATTTCCTTCTAAAGCTAGTGTTTAAAATGAAAATCACAATTTTACAATTATTTTTTTTCCTTTTCAGAAAGCACGACCACTGCAATTGATGAGAGATTATCGCAGATGCTGGGTAACACTCATGTCACAACCAATTGTACCGAGAAAAAAAGCAAACAGTTAAGTGAAGAGGAGAGAGCTCGCAAGGAAGCCATTTTGGCGCAATATTCAAACATTTGTGATGAAACAGATCTGTATCCTTTCAAATAACAAATTCTTATCTACACATTAATCCATTCAAACTCCTATTCTCATTTTGTTGGTTATAACCACAAAATATCAGCCATTGTACCCTCCTGTATCCTTAAGGTCCCTGTCATAGTCAATAATCTTTTGAGAATTTCAAACCAAACCCATTACTTAATCCACTGGTTCTCAAATGGTATGGTGCACCTCATAAGTGCAGTAGAAGAGGATAGCAGGGGGAGGTGGAATGATTGAAAGATAATCAAAGATTTAGAAACAGTTTCAAATAATTCATATGCCAAAAATAAATATGATTTCAAAATTTTAAATATTATTATGGATTACATGTAATTGCATGCATGATTCTCAGTATAAATAGTTATCAATAATTATTGACTGATTTTATCATTGTGATAGTTTTGCATTATATCAAGTATTAAGAATATAGTAACTAGGGTCTTCAAATTGGAGGAAAGAGTTATCAATGATAATTTTCTGACTTCAAATACGCGGTTATCTCCCTTGAACTATCTCTTTTTATTTTTAAATGTAATTTTCATCCTATAAAATTTGGTGAGGCCTGAGCAAATTTTCATTCCAAGAAAAAAAAAAAACTGGGAACTGCTGACTTAATCTATGGGAGAGGATTCTTTTTCTCATATTCAAGCTAGGAGATAATCTTTTTGCTTTTTCTATTGAACTAGAAGAGTATATGTTTTCACCATCCAACCCAGAGATTGAATTCACAATCACCAGATAATGACACCTTACTAATCCATTTAACAATTGGGTAGTGGAATTTAGAGCTGTTAAATCTATGGTCTGTTCTTTACAAATAAACACAACTCTAGCAACTAAATTGAAGGCACTATTCTGAATAGATTAATATATAAAAAGACCAAGAGATAGTTTTATTAATGAAAATGTGCTTTCTTTTTGGGAGGCATATTTTCTTTAATAAGAATGTACCCACTCACTTTATAGTAAATAGGCTAGTATATAATAATAACTTCTCATCCAAAAAAGTGACGCACATAGTTTAAGATCCGTGTTTTTCCCCAGCATTCAAAACTAGCACATTCATTGGAAATCTTTTTGAAATTGAAATGGGATTAAAACAAAAAAGTGATTACCATCATATTATATGGCGCAAAAAATTTTGAGTCTTCCCAGACCCACAAAAGTAAACTTGCCTCAGATTTTCACTCAAGTTGGAAGAGCATGTAGGCTTAGGGCAATTTAATAGGATGTTTTGAGTCTCTATGAAGAATTGCATGATAAAAAAAAACAATGTAATAGGTTTAGCACTCCTGTATACTATTGTATTAGGTTGGTGCAAAAATAATGACGTAATAATGTCGTTTTTTGACGTATTTTTAACATCAAAAAACGACATTATTACGTCATTATTTTTGCACCAACCTAATATTTAAAACTATCTGCAGAAGACAAGGAATCTTAGCTTTCCATACTGAGGCATAAACTTAGAAGAAATTTATTTTGGGGACCAAGAAATGCACAAAATATTTCCCCATGTAAATTAATTGTAATTGCTTTATGCCATTTTAGATAGCTGATGGGATCAGGGGACATTTAGTAGTATAGCTCTTTGTAAAAGCTAAGTCACCTAAAGTGAACATTTGAAAGGGGGTGGGGCACCTGCATGTAATTCTAGAATTTGATTTTTTACAGAATTTTTCATTTAATATTAGGTTGGTGCAAAAATAATGACGTAATAATGTCGTTTTTTGACCTTAAAATACGACATTATTACGTCATTATTTTTGCACCAACCTAATATATATACATCATGCACCTATTTAGTTTTAGCTGTTTTTTTTTTGTTTTTTTTTTTAATGAAATTTATAATTTTATTAAAAAAATTTGTGATTAAATAACTGACAATTAAATATTTATTTATTAATCTGTTCAAGATGATTTTTACAGAAGTACATTTGTATACACTCAGTGGAATCTTGTTATTTTACCCATTTTGATTAGTTTGTAAAGTGTGTGTTAATCTAAAGAACAGATAAATGACTAATAGCAGTTATTTGCCCCTTACTGTATTTTGGTGAAATTTTCTGTCTTTTTTTTTACTTTTTTTTTTTTTTTTTTTTTTATAATAGTTATTTGTTTTACAGATGATTTAATCTGACTTTCCTTAACACAATGTTAGTGATGCAGAAGCAGTTGAGGACATTGTGGATGCTGGAGGAGCAGCTCCTTCATCTACAGGAACTTTGATAGCAGCAGCAGCAGCTACCATTCCTGCAGCATCAGCCATTAATTGTATCCTTTGTGTTGGCAATGATTTTATTTTTTCCACTCTCTTTTATAAATTTAAATCTTTGGGGGACAAATATCATAAAGTGGTATGAAAAATAATGTTAGCTTTTAACTTCTATATTTAATTCAAACTCAAATAGTTAAATTATTTGTATTCGTGGCTATTTTGAACTTTCTATTTTTTATACTGTTATAACCTAGAAAGGGTTACTGAATGAGGAATAACCAAAATGGAGGTTGGAAATGAAATGGTAATCTTTATAACATCAACAAAATACAATACTCGCCAGTAGCGTGAAGTAGGTAAACCACTGACAGTGGTGGACTACTTAGACAGCATATCACCCCCACTTACAATAGTGTCCAAAGTATTTATGAGGAGTGAGACATACCCATTAGTGATCATAGGTATGGTATATAATGCATACATAATAACAGAAAATTTTATTTAAGTGTATTTCATTACAACTGGTTTGGCAATAGCTGAACATTTGCTAAAAAGGCAACAATATGTCTAGTCTTTTCTCATTGCTAATTTTAGATTTCATTTGAAGCTGTTGGAATCTGTTCACATTAAATTTTACCAACCATCTCTCTGTAAGCAGAAAGTGTGGTTGGTGCACTTAAAGTTAATTAACCTGAAAGTGTTATATCTGTTTATATGACATTTGTTGTTTATTTTAATCATTATACATGTTTTTGTTTTTTGTTTTTTGATCCTCTGATGAGAGATGACCAATAAACCTGTTTAGCTGGTGTTTGTTTGTTTTTTTTTTTTTTTTTTTTTTGCATTTCAATAATACCACTTTATGGTAATGTTATTTTTTGTTATTAATTTTTGGTCTTGTTATATCAGTTTTTAGCACTTTAATAGAATTTCATTCTGTTTTAATATTTTAATTTTTCATTCTTTTATTTAAAAAAAAATGGTTGAAAAATTTGAATTTTTTTTTTTTTTTTTTTCCTTTATTTTGGAAAAGTAATAAAATACATTCTATTATTTTGAGAGGTGATTATTCATAGATTTGTTTTAATTATTGATCTTATTCTTTGTATCACTTTTTGTTATCACAATGTTTCAGCTGATCAATTCCATCTGGAGTGGATTGGGAATTAGAGAACCAAGTTCCAATTCCAGTTAGGTTTTTTTATGTTCACTTAAGTGCAAATATATTCTCCTCCATCCTCACCCCAGTTAGGAGTTAATTAGTAGCACTTGTATTAATAAATAATTATCCCCAAAACATTTTCTGGCTTTAAATAACCTACATAAGGCTGATAAGTTTTAAAAAACAAATTGATCAAATTACTATCTGGAATGGAGAAGAAACTTATCTTTTTTTCCATTTACCACATGCACCAGAAAAAAGCTTTAGAATTGATTGCCCAAAGAAAGAAATGTAAAAAAAAAAAAAAGTGAGAACAGTAGTCTAAACAACTCTTGGATTGATAATGACTCATCTCAAAATTACAAAAACATTCTTAAACAAAAAGAATGAGATCAGCAGTCTAGACATCATTTGGAATAAGAACTCCTCTCAAAATTAAAGATAGTATGTTTTATATGGTTTGTAAACCTGAAGAAGGCTCTAGAATAGATCAGCTGAAATGTTGTGGTAACAACAAATACAACACAATCACTCGCCCCAAAATTCTTGGAAGAATTAAAAAAAATAAAAACTTGTTTATCTATATTTATTGAATACAAATGCAAGTTGGTCTTTATTTTCTACTCTGTATTGGACATTACAGAAAACATTGTGACCATTATTACAATATACTTCCTTAATTACTCAATTATTCAAACACAAAATAAATATCAATGTTAATATTTCCTGACTGTGAAGACAGCTTTTTCCTGTATCCAGGATGAATTTTGTATTGTTATACTTCATGATATTACTCTTTGAAATTGAAATTCCCAAAAGCAGTGCCAGATTTACATATAGACTGCAGTCGAAGAGCCCACTAATGTTGGGTCCCTGATAAAACTAGAATTTCAGTGTAATACAGGCGTTTCATTCTAGATATATTTCTGTGGGATGTAAAGTTCAGATAAAAAAAATATCAAACTTGGAAATAAAATGGATGAGTTTCAAAATCATTAAAAAAAAATTTAGTTGAAATATTTACAAAACAAGTATCATCTAAAATATATAAAAATTTCAGGTAGTGTATTTGTAAAAGGACTATGAATAAAGAAAATTTTTCCAGTTGTCATATATATATATATATATATATATATATATAATATTACAGGGTGGGGGGGGTGAACATACATAATGAAGGAGACCCCCAAATTTTATTAGTCCAGGTTCCTCATACAGCCTAACTTCGGCCCTGCTTCCCAATTATGATAAAATGAATAAGCATAGTGTTATCTGTTGCAGAGAAATGAAATGATGGTAATGATATCGGCCATGTTGAAGTTTGAAAGCTCCCATTGCCCAATTTCAAACACTAAGGTAATGATTATGATTGACAAATGTCTGTTTGCATTTTCAGCCAGACAATACCTTTACAAACATATCTGCTTTAATCCAGCTTTGACAATACCATAAAAATGTGAGGCTAGCTTGGAACAGGCAAAAACTGAAGCATTTTTTTTTTTTTTTTTTTTTTTTTTCATCAAATATGAACTAGGCAAAACTTTCAACAAAGCCTTTGGAAATGTTATTCAACAATATAAATGTAAAATTTCTTTCAGAAAATGACTTTTTTATGCAATTATTTTCAGTATTTTAGGTATTCAGTGATTTGGAACTTTGAATTATCAAAAAATATCTTTCAACGCCTGTCAGAAAATGTCCGGATAATGACGATAGTATCATATTTTATTTAATTTAATATTTTACTTTTTAAAAATCTTTGATCCTTAACAGCAAACACAGTTAGTCTGGAGCACAATCAGAACAAAGAGAATGTGATAAAACGGGAAAAGGAAATGAGAGAAAAGATGAAGCAGGATAATGAGAAGAAGAAGGAGAAAGATAAACAGGATCGAGACGTGCAAAAGAACAAGAAACAAGACCGTAAAGACATGGAAAAGAAACGCACTCAGAAGGGAGAACGCAGGAGATAGCAGCACTTCTGCTGAAGAGACTTAGAATTTTTCTTCTTCTTCTTCTTCTTCTTTCCCTCCCTTAAAGATTCAATAATTGGAAGGTCCTTGTCTCTTGCTACTCCATATTTGCCCTGGCCTCCCCTGCTAGCTTTTTTTCTCCTCAGCTGCTCTTGCTCCTTTGTACATAAACAGGTGAAGAATTTGGACTGTATTGTTTTCACTAATTACTCTGGCATTGAATAGAGAGGCCAGGCTTGGGTTTCTGCCGATATTTGAAGCTCTACTGCTTTTAAATAAATGTAGAAACTTTACA
>OZ010597.1:96000698-96095698 GCA_963932145.1 Acanthosepion lycidas | reverse complement strand
GTGCTACAAACAAACACTGATTTTCATGAGATTACCAACGTTAATCTGATACTGGTCACCTTTGTTTTTATACATGGTGTCTTCCCATCAGTGCACAAGCACTTAAAACCTAGCATTACTTAAATTCTGTTAACCTTAAAAAGACATGCAGAAAGTTTTCTTTTGTCTGATAAACATTTTTATACTTTTCAGACATTTTAATAAAACTTTGAATTTCTAAAATATAGAATTAATGATTAGTCACACTTATTTGAATTATCAAGAAAAGGGTTTGACATGGTGACATTTAACGTCCCTAAATGAGTCAAATCATTTAACGGCATTTAGAAACGCATTCTGGCACATTCATAGCATTCTGTTAGCTGCAGTATTTTGTATATGTTCTGGCAATCATTAGAAATTAAATCACAATTTTTGCATTTTGAAGAATGTCGAAACTAGGAAAGAGATTCAACTAAGACAGGTGTTTGGATAGATTTGACAAAATTTAAGATTCCTGGAGCCTTGCTTCTTTGCCAGAGATATAGTTACAGAAATGATATATCTTGATAAGTAGCAATTCTTTGACCCTTGGGTTGTTGCATATATTTAGGATCATCTTGTTTCATTATCTTGTCTTTTTGTCTCAATTGTTTAAATGAATGTTTTCCAAAATGGTGGATTAGGAGGTTATCAGTTATGAGTTATTTATCTTATAACATCCATTCACACCATATATTGATATGTTTTGGTTGGGGTCGATATTGGCCTTGTGTAATGATTAAATTAAAATGTACAGTGTCTTGAAAAATACATCTTTATATCACACAATGGTAATGTATTTTTGTTGTTGGTTTCTTTAGTAGTAGTAGTGATTATGCTGGCTAATTTGCAGATTAGGACCCATGCTCAGTTTGTAATAAAAATTTCCTGAATATTTACATTTAGGTGTAAATGTACATGCTTCATTCGAAAATGACTTGATAAATTTGATAAAATCTATCGTTTTCGACATAAAAGTTCAGATTCATTCACATTCCGACAGCCATTACTGGCATTGTTTGCATACATTTGCTGGGGAATAGCTATGAGTGGAAAAGTCACTTGTCTTGATTATTATGCACGCAATATAGTTCTTTTGCACAGTAACTGAGACAAGTTAAGATGAGTAAAATCAATTTGAAAAAAAAAAGAAAAAAGGCTGTTAACTATGTTCTTTCGTACTTAGCTTTCCACAGCAAATGTATGCAAACAATGCCAGTAATGGCTGTTGCCAGCAGCATGAATGAATCCGAACTTTTACTGTTGATAACTCCAAAACAGTAATTTTTATCACATTTATCAAGTCATTTTTGAATGAAGCATTTACATTTACACCTAAATGTAAGTATTCGGGAAATTTGTAATGCTAACTGAACATGGGTCCTAGTCTGTATATAAACCATTATGCCTTGAATGAAACCCTTGGTAAATTCAGGATTATTTTGTTTCAGTTTCAGTTTAAAATTTGCTACCAGAATTTAGGAGACAGTAGATTATAATAAAAAAGCATAAACAAAATGACTGAATTTACCAAAGGTTTCTTTCAAGGCATAATCACTGCTCACTATAGAAAGCAACAACAAAAATACATTACCACAGAGACACCCAAATGCACTAAGGAACCTAATATAACACAATATAATTATACAGAAAAATAAGGTGAAAGTTGAAGTTTCATGAGTTCAACTGTAAAAATCCTGGCACATATGAGTGAAAGAGAGAGTAAAAGTCTGGAAGGAAGGAAGTAAGTTATTCGTATGTGTGCATATGAATGTATTCAGATGTGGTAACTGCCTGCTTAGCAATGTCGGTGAAGGAAGTTATGTTTGTTTTCAATTGTATCAGCAGCCTGCTAAAAAGATGGATAAAGAAAGGGGGTTACGTTTTCAATGTAGCAGGACATTTAACCTTCTCAAGTTGCCAGCTGGTCATGCAAATGTTGCATTTCGTATCTAGTTATCTTATGATGATCACCTTGTCAGAGAATGGACAAAATTAATTAATCTGGCTATATACATATCCAGAAATTTGCTTCAAAAAGGCTGCTTTAATTTCCATTGGCTCACAGACTTGTATCTTGGTTATGAAAGCTTTTTTTATTGGTTGGTTAGGGCCTGGTGATTCTGACTATCCATTTAGTTTTAGAGATGTTAAAATTTGGGTCTTGTCATTATTTTTATTTATATCTCTGTCACTACAGATTGTATTTAGAGATAAACTGTTCAGCAAGATCAACATAATTAACCCCTCTAGATTTTATGTTTGGGACTGATATCAAATCACAAGTCTACTAAGTAAAGGTTATAACTTAGGGCATACAAGGTCTGATCAAAAAGTATCTGGACTGTTGATATGGTAATGAAGATAAAGTATACGGACTGGCTTTGAATTCTGTCACACATACACACTAAGTTATAATGTTCTCATTCACTTTTGTTTATTGCATTGCTTGGAATGAAGGTGTGTAGAATGTGGTCGTCGCATCACACTATAGAGGTTCCATCAGGGACCATAGCTTGTGAAGCAGTTTTTGGAAAAGAACAACATTCTACAGGTCTTACAACCACCATATTCCCCAGACTCCTGATGACTTTTTTCTTCTTCAAAATTCAAATCCCATGTGAAAGGAATAAGACTTCATGTTAAGCAAATCCAAGAGAATGTGATGAGGCTATCTTAAAAAAAAGGGGGGGATTTCAGGAATGCTTCCATCAATAGAAATTATGCTGGATAAGGTGTGTGGCTTCAGAATGGGACTACTTCAAAGGAAATTAAATGCTGTATTGATTTGTGTTGCAGTTTTCTTTTTATAGCACAAGTCCCAATACTTTTCAATCAGACCTTGGTATAGAATACTGTAGATGTCATAACATTGCAAATGCTCCAGGATTTATTTTGAAATGATATTAAACAACTTGGGCTGTGCATGAATGGCGATGACTGTCATAAGTGTTGCTAATTATTTCAATATGTTTCATTAAAACAGATTTTATAGACACTTTTATTTTAAAATTATCTCCTCAAGACCTATGCCTAATGTACAAGGGGGTTCTGAAAGGTTACCAAGAAAAAAAATTAGGCAAAATTCGCTCTGTAAAAACTGGAGTGTCAAAAGGACAGTTTTTCCTTTGACACTGCTATTATTTTAACTACCTTCACTCCTAAGCAATGTTTGTTGTTTTACAAAGCGTACATTAGAATTGTATTAAAACCTAAATGTGAAAGAGAATTTATACGTTATTTATTTTTGAGAATTTACAACAAAAATATTAAACACTTCATTTATTAGATTATTTGTTTACAAGAATAATTTTATATTTACAACATTCTAAAAACTAATACAATTAAAATTAATGCAATATTTATCATTTGGCAATGAGCCAATCTGCCAACCGTTCCAGTAAACAATATAATAGTCTTTATTATTTTTGTAAATTCCCAAGAAGAAGAAAAATGTATAAATTCACTTTCATATATTTAAGTTTTATAATTCTAATCATTGTATTTTAAAACAGACATTGCCAAGGATTGAAGGTGTCTAAAATAAGTGATGAGGATGGAAAAACTGTCCTTTTTGACACTGTGTTGTGTGTGTGTGTTTTTTTTTTGTTTTTGTGGGCACAAAGGTCCAAGTTTGTCTAAAATTTCATGTTTGTTGGTTAGATTTTAGGAAGTGGGAAAAGCATATTTTTGCACCCCGTCATATCTAATGTGATTTTTTTTTTTTTTTCTTACCAATTTCATTTTTTTTTTTTTTTTTTTTTTTTTATCTAAATTTCTAAAATAGTGATTTTATTATACACGGTTTTTTGTTTTAACAGTTACCTGATTTTCATTCTTTCCAGCATGACATTTTGACCATTGTACCTTCCTCAGGTATGTGTCATACAATAACCTTTCAAGAAGACCAAAATGAAAATTTTATTTGATTCAGTGGTCATATTGTTCTCTGAAGTGTTACATGATATCAATCCTCCTATATGCCAGTGAATACAGGAAAATCGCTTCACAAATGAAGAAGTGACCTGAAGTAAGAGAAATGATGTGGTTCTACAGAAGGATGCTGAGAATACCATGGACCGAACATGTGAGCAATGATTAAGTTTTAGAGAAAATGAAAAAAGTAAACTTAACATCAGGAAGAGATAATTGAAATTTTTAGGGATGCATAATGAGGAAAGAGGGTTTGGAAAATCTCATACTCACAGGACATTGAAGGCAAGAGGGACAGATTAAAACTATGCATGATCTACCCAGCAAACTTAAGTTAATGGATGGCGGAACAGGATTTAGGAGAGATAACAGAAAGACAAAATTTATTAAGAGTTACAAAAGACAGGAAATTGTGGAGAGCCATGATTGCCAATTTCATGAAAAGCCACAGCAAATAAAGAAGGAGGCAACAATGATTGTTCTCATTCCTATATCTGTCATGTGTAGTGTCTTTCCTAATTCTAAAATGTTTCTAGGAATTGACAAATTTTTTTTTTTTTTTTAAACTAATGGTCACCTAATAAAAGGCCCAAGATCCACTCAAGGTAGAGGGTTACAGTGTGGAGTTGTATTAGCATAAGAAAGGACAAGATAACAGGAAAGGTAGACAGCTAATTCTAGACTTGAAGAGGTCAAGATTTGATTAACAAATTTTAAAAAAATCTACACACCCTCTGGCAAGATACAAAAGATTTCCTCGCTATTCAGGCTGGTAAATGATAATAAATATACTGTTTAAAAATAATAATGGGACATCTATTCAAATACTAAAAATAATGTCTAAATGATAAAAATCTGTCGAATTAATAAAAAAATGCATTCAGAAATTATTCAATCATAAGTGCAATGTTTCTTGAATTTTTAAACTTTTGTCACAAGTAACATTTTCATCATTTTAAACCATTAGTAATTTTCACTAAGAAACATCAGATGTGTAAATATCTTTCACTTTAGAAACATCCATAATTTTTTTCTCTGGAGAAGAAATATATTTTTATTTAAAAAAAATGTTTTTTGTATTTTCAAGTGAATAAATTAGAAATTAATCACACAAAGTATTGTGTGCTAATCACACTGTCATCTACGTTAATATTATAACAAGATTTTTATTTTATTTTTTTTTTTAATTTAAAAAAAATTTCTTCCCCAAAGTGTGGCGGGGGGATCTAGTTTTCTTCATTTCTAAGGCAGATGCTTACATGTATCGTCTTCTGTAGTGAAAATGGCTGAAGCACCTTCAACGAAAAAAGTACCTTGAATCTTTTTAATAGTGTGGCCCAGCTTATGATGGTTCATATCTCATTTGTCCCACTGGTTAGAAAAGGTTGTCCATGCCTGATTTAAACATTTCATAGACATTATTTTGTCAGATTTAAAAAAAAAAAAAAAGCAGATTAGACTGGAAGTTCACTTCAAATGAGCAATTTTGTAACAAACTACAAAATGCAAATAGTTTGAATATTGTCCAGAAGTATCTGTTTGAACTTGACTGATTAGAGAACTTAGTCTAGAAACAATAAACACAACTGGAAGAGAAGGAAGTGACTTGATAAATTTGATACACACCCCATATGAAAAACCCAACAACTGCTGATTGATGCTGAATGTGAAAATGCGTTAACTGTGTAAACAGAAAAAAGATCTCTGACTCTTGTTATGTATGCAAGCTGTATAAAAAGGTACAGCTCTTTCCTGTAGTATCCCTATCTCATACCTCTTTGTTTACTCAACCTTGGCAATGGACTTAAAATCTTGGCACGGTAGTACTTGTTATAATCTACACTTGCTGACTGTAAAGTATTGAGTGGCAGAGCAAGGAAACACCATTACATATACTTTTATTCCCAAGTTCAATCCTGGTAAAATTCATTATTCGACATTTTCATGCTTGAATAGTTTGTTTTGTTTTTTTTAAACAAAAATGTTTTTAATAAGTTCTTAATTTAAATAATTTCCAGTAAATAATTTTCATGTTAATTTTTATATAATATCAAATTACTTTTTTATTTTTTTAAAATTTTCCTTAATAATTATTTTTAATTAGCCTTTGTTAACTTCATAGATGTTCTGACTCTAATGAATGCTTTTAGCCTAATAATTATTTTTGTTTACTCTCTATAGGTAAAAATCTAACAAAGAATCCAGTAAGTAAATCACTATTTCTATATCTTATTTCTATATCCTAATTTTTTCTTTTTGGAAATGAAACTCATAGACTATCAAAAGAATTTTTTTTTTTGTTTTTTTTGCAGACCTTTAGTCCAAAGCTTATTTCATATACACATCTATTCAAACCTTTCTTGAAGTTTTTGAGTGTTGGTGGTCAAGTTTTCCTATATTTTGCATTTTAAAACATTAACTGACGGTCATCTACATCTGGGACTTTTTTCTAGGGACAAATCCTCACCCCTTGATATGCTTAATTTTGAACTGTACATTTGAATATTGTTTCAGTTCTTCTCAGATTCAGCAAGCAGCTTTAAGGCATAGTTTTAAGAAATGAACTTCAAGAATCTCAGTGCTTATCTCTGCTATTCTTCTTCTTCTGTGTGACATGTTCTTTTGGGACTTAGGTGAACATGGTTCTCCACGATTTCCTGCCTTTTGTTGCACTAGCTTTTAACCCATAACATCTTTTTTTGCTACCCATTTGCTCAAACTTGTCCAGTAGGTTACTTTGTTTCCTCCTGCTTCTGTTGCCTTCATTATGACCTGTGAGTGTTAAATTTTCCAGGCCCTCTTTCCTCATTATGTGTCTCATTCTGTCTATGGTATTCTCAGCATTCACTAGTAGAACCACATGTTTGAAACAAAAGGTACATCAAAACAACCTTGATAATAGGATAAATATATGAGTGGTGTTGAAAAGTTCACTAAGAAGAGATTTCAAAATGTTCTGATGTTTAGAATTGGGTTGGTCCAAGTAGATAATTTTTTTTCTCTTGTAGATAATAATGCATGTACATATGTATGTATGTATGATATCGATCAGGGGTCAGCAACCTTTTGGAGTGAGTGCGCCAGAAAGCTATGCAGTGTCTCAGAGGAGGGTCATTATATCAAATGCACTATAATAAATTCTCTACCTCAGACTACTCTGTCCACAAGGCTGACTTCCTCTGGAGGTTTAAAGAAGAAACAACAAAATTAATGTTACATTATTTAAGGAGACACATATTTCTGCCTCATGTTCGATAGCTTCACAGGTAAAATATCTGTCGATGGCATGAGCTAACATTATCCAAGTGGTCATCACCCAACCCTGTTCTTAAACGACTTTTAGTATATTTCATGTTTGAAAAAGGTTGTTTACAAGCATATGTACTTCCAAATAATGATACCATCATTTTATCATTATTCAATAGGCTTTTATGCTTTCTACTTGTCAAAAAATATTTCTTGGCAGCAGTGAATTTGGAATGAAATTTTGATATAAAATATCTGTCACATTGTAAGTCGATTAACTCCAAATGATGTTTTTCTGCCACTTGCTCTACAAATTAATTATATAAGTGTCCAGGTGTCAGGTTAGTGGGCCAGACAAAAATCCTTCATGTGCCGGATGTGGCCGGGGATGTTGCCAACACCCGATATAGATATTGGCATGTCAAGTATGTAAGTTTTTCATTTGTAAGTAATATTTATAACATTTCGCTGTACTAGAGTTATCTCCCTTGTGTTATGGTAATCGCAGACTGTTTCAATATATTGACAAAGCAGAGAAGTGAAAAAGATTGACTGCATAAAAGAACAGCATACGACAATAGTAATTTTGAAAAAAATGTATTAACGATTCGTATTCATATCTAATAATAATGACATAAAAAATATATTGTCACTTTTTTCATTACATGGGTAAACTAATTAATAAGTGTCAGTCTTTAGATGTGTATATAAAATAAGGTTTGCAGTAAAGGACTGTGTTAAAAAAAAAAAAAAATGAGGGCTTTGAATATACTCTAATATAAGTACCTCCAATAATTTGGTATTCCTAAGGTTTAAATGAATTTCCATAAATGAAAAATCTTCCTTCAAGCTTTCATTTTAGCTTTAATTGAAAACTAAAGGATTAAATTTTCTAATTCCAGAAAGCCAAAATACAGTGGTGTATTTCAAATAGAAATTAGAATAATTTTTAGTTGATTCATTTTTTTTTTTTTTTTCAGGAAAACCAATTGAAATGGCTATCTTAATATAGTTGTAAGCAAAAGTTAATTCTCAGTTTTAAAAATCTTGCAAAAATAAAATATATATTTCTGAAATGTTATTTGCAAAAAATTAGTAAATTTAAAGTTAAATTAATCTGTTCTGAAACAAATATTGCTTATAGCATAAGATGTTGCATACAAGAATTTATTAACTACATGGTCTTATTATTCTCACGTCTCTATCGATATATTGATGCCCTAAGGTGTTGACAGGTTAAGTATGGTGGACCAGAATTGACATAAATTTACGAATTCTAAGTAAAAATGCTTTGTTTTTGTTTTTTAACTACCAGGTAATTTTTAAAAATTAACAAAATATTTTATTGAATATTTTTAGGTGAAAATATAATAAAATTTAAACGACTATAAAAATTTCTTAAATTAATAACATTTCATAAATTATTGAGTTACCTCTATAATGGTATTTTATTAATTATCTTAGTTATCAAATTAAAAATTAAATAATAGATAATGTAATTATAATATCTCAGTTATTAACTTTTTAATTCAATAACTGAGATAATATAATAAAATGCAATGATTTGAAATTTTATGATATTATTAATTTATATTTTTTAAGATCTTACTTTTTCATTTTATTCTTTATTATTGTCATATCTTGATGGTTATGAAATGTTAAAGGTATTTTATTTATTAAATTTTTAAAGTACTTAAATTTTATTACTGCTTAGGTAATTGTACACTTATTTTATTTAAGCATAATCCAATACCTCAAACAATATTATATGAAAAAAAATTCCTGCCATGTTATAAGACTTTTCAGAATATTTTGTAGCCCTGAAAAAGACAGTTTTTCTTTTCAGTTGCCTCTTCAACTATCCTCACAAGTTAAATGAAATAATTGCTCACAGACGAAAATCTGTAAGGGGAACAACTCGTGACCTTTTAACGTCACTGTCACATATGAAAAACCATAAGCATTTGGACAAAAAAAAAAAATATTTTTAAAATTTTTGGTGTGAAAAAAAAAAAATAATGATTTACATCCTCCAAGGAGTCCTGCTTTTATAATGAAAACATTTTGTTTATTTTAAATTCTAGAAAATTTCATGAAATTAAGTAAATGCAGTTTAACAGATGTAAAAAAAAAAAATTTTTACAATTTCTGAAAATAATAATTTCAAAAATAAATTCATTCATTTGTGAACAAGTCCTAAAAGTTTAATTAAAATCTGACAATTATTTGTTTTTTGCAAGACTTTCCAAAATACGTTTCTGAGATGAGGTATTATGTACAGTATTTACATTATTCGGACTATTGTCCACATCTTTGTCGCCATATTTATCACAACGTTTCGCTCGTTGTACGCTCTGGCCTTCTTCAGGTGGTTGGAATTTCAAATTGAACAGAGAAAAGCAATTATAACAAAGTTGCAATATGAGCTCTGGTAATAACATGCAATGATAACAGCAAAATTGCAATATGAGTACTGGTAAAAATGGTTGCTGAAAACATTAGATTTATAATACCCAGATGTCCTCAAGGCACAGTGGATAAAGGCGCTGGTTAGATCCAGTGACAGACCCAAAGAGTGTGAGTTCAATACCCGGTTAAGGCAGTGGTGAACTTATCAGAGGGAAAATTAGCAGGAGATAACTGATAACTGACATCCATCAAACATGGCACATGGAACTAGAACAGCCTACCCCAGTGATCGAAATAAAGGGTTCAGTTCGAAATTCCAACCACCTGAAGAAGGCCGAAACGTGATAAATATGGCGACAAAGATGAGGACAATAGTCTGAATAATGTAAATACTTTCCAAAATAATGTGTTATTTTACTGGAAAACAGGCGTGAAAATGTCCATTATCAGCTCTGTTACACTGTTGACACATAAACTAGATTTTTAACCCAAATTTCAAACATATTAGAAAAGAGTAAAAAAATTTTTAAAATAATTAAAAAATATTCTAGTCTTTCTTCTTAATAATAACAGAAACATTTTGACGATAAAACTTTGTTTTAAAGTTTGGGGCCTTTTTCATTATGCTATGCTGATTTTTTTTTTAGTGAAATCGTGGAGTATACCTATTCTAATACAAGGAAATGCTGAAAAGTTCTAAACCCAACTAAGAAAGGAAGGATTAAAAGTAAAAATTTTGGGAAGCGGGCTTGGCTGAGTGCTTTTCAGCTCTACATCCTATAATGATTATGATGATAATATCTGTTTTATTTATAACAATAATAATCAATAACAACAAAACAATAACAACTAAAAAATTATTAATAAAAAAAAAAATGAGTTATAGTCTTCTAACTTCAAACAATATTTTAATGTCTACCCATATTTGACTAGACGCTCTGTTTATTTTAAAGTTTTTATTTTGTCTAATGGTTTGAGTACTTTAGAAAACTTGTAAGAAAATGTGCCCTTGTGCAGCTCTTTGTAGCCGAGCAGTAAAAGCACACAGGTTAGATGGTGGTTCCTCCTGAAAAGGAGGATGCAGGTTCGTCCTGTGGGAGGATCCATTTTAAGTTTTCTTGACTATGCAGGCCAGTAGACAAAATAACTACTGTTTAGAATAAATGGAGCGTCTACTCAAACTGTGGATGTCCACTAAAAATAACATTTGAAGTAATAAAAATATGTTGAATTCAAGAATGATATCCATCAAAGTCTTTAGATATAAGCTTTGGAGTTAAGGTGTGAGAAAACTGTAAATCTATTTTGTTGCAAATTAATATTTTGTAAGGAAAAAAAAAAAAATTGTCCACTGATTTCCAAGCTTTTTTACAATTTTTTTTTCTTGATTCCTTTTAAAGATTTTGCTGCTGGAAAATCATGATTTTTGGAAAAGACAATTGCATTTTTTTTTTTAATTCCTTTTTCTTAAAATGATAAGCATTGCTCAGTAATGGTGGTAAGAAAAGCAAGTGAAGCATTGTATAAAATTTTGTCAGTCAGGAAAGAAAGAAAAAACTGTTGAATTTGTTGAATAAAACTTGTGTGAAATCATTTTCTCTTTTCATATCTCTTATTCCTGTAATAAGTAATAATCTTCATCTGTGATCCCAGCTGTATCAAGAAAAACAATTTACATTTAATATGGTGTAATGGATAAATTGCCTAAATTACACAAAGTCACTGACATCTATTAGATATATTTAGCAGTATCTTGAAATACTAAAGAGTAAATTTATTCAACAAAATCACCATTGGCTTCAATCACAATCTTCAGACAACTTTGAATGATCTCCTCGCCCTCAGTTCATCTTTGGTGTTACAGGGAGTTTTGTTGGTTTCTCACTCAACTGTTCCCCCCACCCATAATCAAGTGGGCTTGCAGTTGGTTGATTGTGTTGGTTTTCCAGCAGCCATCCTCTTGTTGAATCCACAACAAATTCAGGGATTCAAAATGATTAGTGAGTTTTCTGAGCCTCTATACCTTCATAATCATTAGATATAATAATCAAACTCCTCAGATTGGTAACCAAACACTCTGAAATGTTCGTATTGGAGCTTCTGGCATGAATGCCAAGCAGTACAGCATGCCGTTTCCAAATTTGCTGGCCGAGTGAATTGCTTACATTAAATGCACCTCCTTCAGGTGACTGGAATTTCAAACTGAACCCTTTATTCCATCCACTGGGATAGATTGTTCAAGTGCCAGGCCTTGTCTAGATGTCTCAGTTATCTCTCTTTATCTCACCTCTCCAAGTTTTTGTTCACCACTGCAAATCTTTGAGTCAAGTCACTGGATCCAACCAATGTTTTTATCCACTGGCTTTGAGGACATCAGTGTATGAATTTTGTGGACTTATAAACTTAATGTTTCAGTAGTCATTTTTTTTTTTTACCAGAACTTATATTGCAATTTTGGTTGTTGTTATTGCTTTTCTCTAGCATTCCGTATTACTGATTCCCCATATTGTATTCATTTCTATGCTTAGCTATTAGGTTGGTGCAAAAATAATGTCGGTTTTTGACGTATTTTTTAACGTCAAAAACCGACATTATTTTTGCACCAACCTAATAGCTTAGATTTTTGTGGCCTAGCATGTGTGCTGCTTCCTTAAGTTTGCATATTTTCCAGTGATGTTCTCTGTCTATTATTTCAACCTCATCCCACAGGGGGACAATGATTTCCCTTTTCCTCCGTGTGTGGTCAGCTATGCCTGATTTTTCTACTTCCCCTTGCGTTATGGCTTTATAATGTTCTTGCAGTTTTATCTTGGGGTGGGGGTAGCCCATTTTTTCTTTATTTAGCTTACCACAGCTGCAGTGGATGGTGTACACATAGTCCTTAATCATGTTCTCCTCTAGTGGGGAGGGCGTCTTACTCGAAAGAGGTATCTGCAAAGTTTTGAACAACTTTTGAAGGTTGTCGAGATGTTATATAAACTACAGACCTTTTGTATTTTTTCTGATAATCCATTCACATAGGTTAAGTTGACCAAAGCTGTTTTCTGAGTGTTGTTATCCTCTTGCACACTCCTATCCCAGTTTGTCGGAGCTGCTGCCATGTACCCAGGGTAGTTGTCACATTGTAGGGTACTGCTTATACTGACCATTTCTTGATCATATGTCTCTGGGTCACCACATGACTTTTGCTTGATGTTGTAAGCAGTGGACAATCGCTTTCTTTACACTGTATAGGTGGTGGGAGTTGACATTGAGATATTGTCTGTTGAATGTTGGCTTGCAGTATATGGATGTCTTGTACCCATGCTCTGTTCGAGGTATTAGTACATCCAGGAATGCAAGTTTGTTGCCATTTTCTGTCTCCATTGTGAATTGTATCAAGCTGGACCTCTTCCTGGTGTGGCCAGAGTATGAAGGTGTCATCTGCATATCTCAGTCATAGGGTTGGCTTTAATGATGTGGATTCTAATGTCATTTCTTCATAGTATTCCATGTATATGTTTGCCATTGCTGGTGATAATGGTGAGCCCATTGCTAAGCCATCATCCTGTTGATATATGTTTGATTCCAGAGTGTGTTGTTTGTGTACAGAAAGTCAGCATCTCCATCAGCTTATCTATTGGTATAGTGGTCCATTCTTCTTTGGATGAGTTTGAGGCCAGTCTGTCCCTGACTACCAATAGTGCCTCCTCTGTGGGTACCTCGGTGAACAGACTGACCATGTCCAGGCTCACCATTTGGTTAGATTGAATGGGAGCATCTTTGATTATTTCCACAAAGTGGGGGAGGTGTTTTGGACATATGAAAGTGACTTTCCTATTAATGGGTCAATTATATTCACAAGGAAGCAATTCAAAGGGTGGCAGACAGAGCCTTAACAGCTAACACTTGGTGGAATACCATCTTTGAATTTTGGGGAGACCATATATGTAATGTAGCTGTAATGTTGGGATAACTGCCTGTC
This sequence comes from Acanthosepion lycidas, assembly GCA_963932145.1. Taxonomy (NCBI): domain Eukaryota; kingdom Metazoa; phylum Mollusca; class Cephalopoda; order Sepiida; family Sepiidae; genus Acanthosepion; species Acanthosepion lycidas. The sequence goes on along the minus strand of OZ010597.1, from coordinate 96,082,125 downwards.
CTTGTTATTGATTAGGATATGCAACATTTTTCATTCTGTTTTCATTGTTGGATCTTTACTGTGCTACCATTTCTTATGAGGTCTCCCAGTTTTCCTGTATATTCTGATTTGTTCATTACTACATTGTGATCTCCCTTTTCCTTCCATATGAATCATCATGAATATGGCAATAAAGATGAGGACTACTGTCTATCCTGCTATTCAACCCATAGATAGGGGGAGAAGAGATGGATTCATATCATTTGTTAAGGGTATTTGCACCTAAATGAATCTAACAAACCTGACTGGAATTCAAACTGGTCTCTCCGAATTCTCATTTCATTATACCACACCAAACATCCCATGATTAATTGCTGCTAAATAAGAATAAATAATCTTCAATTGTATTTTGATAAACTTTGATTGTTGTCCAGTAAATTTTGGTTAACTGGGCCATCCATTATTGAAGCAAATCTTTAAAACCCAGAAACAAAAAGATCAAATATACTTGTAATAATTTCTTTTACTTATTCAGTGATGAGAGTGGTCAGTCATTCAGTTTGTTTGCAGTAGTCTAAGTGGTTGCTTTTTTAGCCTGGGCCAAATGACCCAGGCTGAGACTAAATTTGCTTCCTCCAGCAGTTTACAAAGCGCACATTGTTGTTTCCGTTTGGGAATATATCTTTTCCAGATATAGAAAGTAACTCCGGCTTGCAGTCCTCAATTTGTTGTTGCCTGGGACATAGAAGATGAATCCAGCCTGTTTGAACCAGGAGTCCTAAACATTGCTTCTCCAGAAGCACAGAAGAATTTCTGTATTATATGTAAGACCCTTCCTTTTTGTTTCTCTTTACACTCTGCTTTGCTGTGTAGATATATGTGATATATTTTTCTCTGTGTGGGACACATTTAAATATGTATATATAATTTATGTCTTAATGGTATAAAAGTCTCTCAGACAACAAAGCATGTCTGTCATTCTTTTTCCTTTCAGTCATTCCATTTCATCTGTGAAGTATAGTGTTGTTATGTCACAGATATTATAATGCCCATAATGGGGGATATAGGAGAATAAACATTTCTACCATAGTTCCCTCCTGTTATAATATGAAAGTGGATTTATGTATTTTCTTTATTCTTGATAATTACTAACAAATAATATTAAACACTATTTATTAGATTGCTTATTGGCAAGAATCATTTTTACATTCACAAGATTATAAAGACGTGGGAACTATAATGAAATATTTATTATTTGTCATTTTATAAAGATTTATTTGGTGTTACTTGAGTATGTGATCTATGTGCATGATTCTTCTTAAATCTACCGTAAATAAAATTATCTACATGTGCAACTTTACTTAAGTAGGACATAGTGAATGAAGGCTTCCAGTGGATTTTATATATAAACCGGAGAAAATTATATGATCCAATATCCAAAATTTATTTATTGCATTTCTGAATGATGTACAAACTGTTTACAGACAGTGATAGTATTAGTTAAAATAATAATTTTCTTTTAGATTTTTATATCATATGGTATTATTTGTCTAGTATATTATTATAGCGTATTAAATAAAGACTATTTCTTTATCTTCTCTAATTTCATATATATCTATTTTGAATCTATGTTTTAATGTAGAGAATTCTCTCAACTTATAGATCTCATACTTTAGTGATGTGTTATTCTAGTCAATCCTACTTTGAAGGAAGGTCACATGCTTAAGTAATACTGATTTATTATTTACTATTTTATAAAGAAATAAATATGAAAAGAAATTTATTATTATTCATAAATTTGTAAAAAATATCTGTGATAAAAAGAACTTAAGTAAACACATAATGACAAATAACTAAATATAATTTTTAAAAATGCATTTTCTGGCCATTTCTTTTATTTGCTTCTATCATGAAAATTAAAACAAGGTGTATCTGGCATCTTGTCTACAGTCGCTCTCTCACAGACATGCTGTCGCCTTGTTCTGTCTTTTCTACAAATACTTTCACAGTAACTGCTCTGACAAGCTATTTTTGCTAGTTCCCAGACTGCATGAATTCAAGTGTGCTACTGGGCTGGCATCACAGTCTTACCCTTTCACTGTAGAAACGGTTAAATGTGGCCATCTCTTCTACTTCAATAGCTTCACGTCTTGCACCTTCCATCTGTGGAATTCCCTTCCTATTACTTGTTTCCCTGATAGCTATAATTTCCAATTATTCAAATGTAATGTTAGTCAACATCTTCAGGTGCCCTGACCTATTCCTTGTTCTTCATCCTTTCCCCCATCATGCATCTTTAATCTTGCTCCCACTCTCTGTAACCCCTTGCATGCTAGTGGCATCCCACCTTGCTCGGGGTGAAATGCTTTGAAAAAAAAAAAAAAATCTGAGATATAAAATAACCTGAGAAGAAAATATATAAAGTCTGGAAAAATCCGATGTTTATTTAAATTTACTTGTTTTATAGTTTATAAATATTTTTTAACTTTTTGAAAAAAAAAAATGGTTTTAATATTCTTTTTTTTTTCTTTATAAAATGATAAATAATGTCACATTGTACTTGGTTCCCATATTCTTATAATCCTGTAAATAAACATTGACAAGAGACATTGACAGTAATAGCAATGTCAACAGAAAAACATCCTTTTGATACACCATTTTTTTTGGGGGGGTGCAGTTACATATGTTAAACATTGCCCATCAGTAGATATTAAGGATTACAATTTATTAAATATTTAAAAAAAAAAAAAAAGAAGTTTTTGCTTAAGGAACCAATGTTTAGAGAACTTAAAATGATTACTTGGTTAGTTATTTTAGTGCTTCATTGTACTTACAATTATTGCTGCATGAGGCAAAAAAGTCAGTGCATTATTTAAACAAATTAGCCATAAATAATCAACAATGCCTTTTTATAGCCATTTGTCACTTTTTATTATTGGCAACTAAGACTGTTTTTATCTTTACATAAGTAGCCAAGTAATCATTCTAAGTAATGCAGTTAATCAAAATAAGTGCTGCATAATCTATTGTATTTACTTAATAATAAAAGTTTTATTTTGAAACTAATATAAGCACAGAAAATCATTTATATTCTGCATTATACATTCTTCATGCTAAAACTTTAAATTCATTTATTTTGAATTGTTGCTCTGTATAAAGCAAATACTGACCAAAGTGCTCTGTTCTCATTGTGTCCCAATTAACCAGGATTTACTGTCATATATTATTATTTTCCCTCACTGGAGCAGTTCTGAGATCCAAATGTCAAAAAGTTATGAATTGACATCTGCTGGGTTTTTTGATGTGCAGTTAGTGTAATGGTTATCAGTGCAGAAAATAAAATTGATGCATCAATTCTGACTGAGTCTATTTCATTCATTATGCACTAATGCCCTTGGAAAAGGCATGACTCTATCCAGCTATAGCTTCATAAAGCAGGACAGACTGGACTCTCTTGCTTTGTGGTAAAAAGCAAAACTCTGAATTTAAAACCAACCTTGAGAGGGATGGGTTCTATCAGGTTGCATTACCCTAAATCAGCAGTTCCCAAACACTGGGCCTCATTTTCAGAACTTGCTCGCACCTTACCAAATTTTATGTGATAAAAGGTATATTTAAAAATAAACAAAGAGATGGGTTAAAATGAAATAACTGCATATTTGAAGTCAGAACATTATCATTGATAACTCTCTCCCTAATTTGCAGAGCCTAGTTACTATATTCTTAATACTTGATAGAATGTAAAAATATCACAGTCATAAAATTGGTCAATAACTATTTATACTGGGACTCATGAATGCAATTACAAGTAATCCCTAGTAATATTTTAAATTTTGAAATCTTATTTATTTTTGGCATATGAATTTTTTTGAAATTGTTTCTAAATCTTTGATTGTCTTTCAATCATTCTGCCTCCCCCTGCTATCTTCTTCTGCCGCACATATGAGGGTGCATAATACTGAGAACCACTGGCCAAGACAAATCTATGGCCACCATATTATGGGGTGGCACCTACAGTCATAATGGGTTATAAGACTTGTGATCAAAAACCTATTTTTTGAACATTTTCTTTCTTTTTTTTTTTTGTTGAAGATGTGACAAAGTTAAAAAGTGATGTAGTTGATGCTCTACAAAAGTTTTGTAAATTTCTAGACCATGTACTGTCATACTGTTATGGTCCAATATCCTTGCACCACAGTTATGGTCCAAGGTTAGAACCAAGGAAGAACACGAACACAAGAGTAGAATAAACAAAGATATATTACAACAGAAATATAGTACAACAAGTTGAAGGTGTTAGTAATGACTGTCCGTCTAGTTTAGAGTGAACTAATATTGTCTTGACTCGTTACACCATTCATTCATTATACCTCTTGAGAGGTGCAGTATTTATAGTGTCAGGAAGAGTCCATTATCATTATAGGTAAGTTCCCATAACACCCCCCCTTCCAAAGCTTTTGCGTCTCAGGGGTCTTTAGTACTTTTTCCTCTTTGGATTTATTATCAAAGGCTCTGTGACTTTTCTTTTCCTGGTCGATTTTTGTGGTTCAGACATTGTTTGCGGTCTTTGCATATCAAATGTATTGAATATTGTATCCATCACTTCTTCCTGAGGTGGACCATTAGAATCATCTAACAGCCTCTTTCTTATTTGATTTACATGTCTTTTATGTGAGAATCTCAGACCCTGTACTATGTAAACCATGTTCCCAATTCTTTTTTCAATTGTACCTTGCTCCCAGTAGGACGTATTGTTTTTATACATCTTAAAAAAAACTTTCTCTCCTGGGTGAAATTTTCTTTTTGGTACACACGACATTGGTATTTGCTTTGTTTATTTTGCTAGCAATTTGTCAAATACTGATCTGATTTTTTGGGCAAACATCATTTCCGTGGGTGATAATGCCGATGACATAGCACTGTTTGGTGTAATTCAATATAATTGTAAAAATTGTTGTAACACCTTTTCTGTTGGCATGTCATATGCTTTCCTTAACGCTCTTTTGAGTGTGTCTACAAATCTCTCTGCTTGCCCGTTTGATCTTGGGTGATATGGCAGGGATTTGATACGTTTAACTTGGAAAATTTCACAAAATTCTTGAAAGTCCGCAGATGTAAATTGTGTCCCATTATCAGTGACTAGACAATCAACCACTCCAAAGCAGGCAAACAGCTTGTGGAGGCAATTTATGGTAGTTTCAGAACTAGGTTTTCTGCAACGAAACACTTCTAGCCATTTGCTATAACTGTCTACTATGATCAAATAGTAGAAACCGTCTATTGGACCTGTGAAGTCTATATGGATTCTTGACCACGGTCGATATGTCTCTGGCTATGGCTTATGGATTGTCGGCGGTGCTTTCGCTGCTAAGGAACAACCCTTGCATTTTTCTACCATCTGTGTAATGTCTTGATCCATGTTTTGCCAATATACGTAACTTTGCATTAACAATTTCATTCTATTCTTTCCTGGATGGCCCATGTGGAAGTCCTTTAGGATTCGTCTTTGTAGTGTTTTTGGAATTACTACCCTTTCATTATATAGTAGAACATTGTCACATGACAAAAAAATGTCTGATACATTTTTATTTTTTTCTGCAATTTTTGTTTTTGTTTCTTTTATGAATTCATCATTTTCTGCTTCATTTCTTATCTCTTGTAGTGTAACGGGGAGGTTTCAAACTGTACTACGCAGTGATGTCCTGATATCTTCTTCATGTCGTAGGGCTGCAATTACGGAATCTTCCAATGGTGCCATTGTCTTAGGTATTAGTCTCCAGAGACCATCTGCATGTCCAATTTTGTTCGTGGGAAGATACACCAATTTGAAATTGTAGTTCAGTAAATTTGTACACCATCTTAGCAACCTATTTGCAGTGTAAACAGGTAGACATTTCTTCGATCCGAATATTGTTAATAACGGCTTGTGGTCCGTCTGTAAAATAAAAAATCTACCATAAATATATCTATGAAATCTTGTAACTGCAAAAATAATTCCCAGTGCTTCTTTTTCAATTTGTGAGTAATTTTTCTCTGCTGGTAGTAAAGTTCTTGAAGCATGTGCGATGGGTTTTAGTGTCCCATCCAGCATTTTATGCAGTATACATGCCCCGACTCCATAGGCACTCGTGTCACTTGCGACTATTATTTCTAATTTTGGGTCATAGTGCACTAAAAATAGATCCGCGTTTAGCGTCTTAATTATTTTGTCAAACATTTTCTGGCATTCATCTGTCCACTCCCAAACTTTTTCCTTCTTCAACAGTTCGTTTAGGGGTGCGCGTAATTTATGCATGTTTGGAATGAATTCTTGGTAATAATTCACTAAGCCGAAGAAGCTTTGTAATTCGGTTACGTTTTTTGGAGCTGGCATTTTTTTTTTATTGCCGTAGCCCTTTCTGGGTCTGGTCGTCTTCCTTCTTCATCGATGATATGTCCCAGATACTTTATTTCCTTCATAAAGAAATCGCACTTGTTTTCTTTTACCTTGAAACCATAGTTTTGTATTCTCCTAAAAACCTCTTGAACCTGTTCCGAGTGTTGCTCAATGTTTTTGCTATTTTGCATCCAGGTATGCAATCGTGAAATCAAGTCCGCCTAGCATAGTATCCATTATCTGTTGAAATATTACCGGCGCGACCTTAATCCCGAATGGTAATCTTTGGAACTTGTATAATCCTTTGTGTGCATTTATGCACAATAATCTCGAGCTTTCCTCATCTACTGGTATTTGTAGGTACGCTTCGCTCAAGTCTATTTTTGAGAAAAATTTTCCTCCGTTTAGTTTTGTGAAAACTTCTTCTGGACTGGGTAGAGGATAGTGGTAATCTTTAATCGCTGCGTTTAATCCCATTGAGAAATCAGCACATACTGGTATCTCCCCTGATTTCTTTTTGTCGTAACCCATAGGTGCGGCCCATTGACTATATTCCACTTTTGTCAATATACCGATTTTTTCGAATCTATCCAACTCTTGATTTATTTTTTCTATTGAAGCAAAAGGTACGTTCCTTTTCTTCTTGAAGATAGGTTGTACATTTTCTTTTATTTCTATATTTGCTGCCATTTTTTTTACGCCTCCCGAGGCCGGCTGAAAATACTTCAGGGAAAATCTCTTTTAGTTTCTTCTTTAATTTATCTGCCTCAGTTGATAAACTTTTCACTTTTTGGCAGTACATACTTATTGGTAAATCCCAGAGGTCAAATTTCTGCATCCAGTCCATTCCAAATAAATTTTCTGTATTTCTTAGCTCATACATTTTTAAAATTTTTGGTCATTCCATTGAATGTCACATTTGTAATAACTTCTTCAAATTTTATTTTTCTCTCAGTTACTGACCTAGCAATTTTATCGGTTCTCAACATGGTCGGTTTGTTCAATTTTCTCCATGTTTGTACATTAATAATTGTTAAGTCCGATCCGGAATCCAATTGTAGTCTGACTTTTCTATTTAACATTTCTACTTGCACGTATTTTCATATGTTTGTCTCATTCGCTTGGTCAGTCCTCGTGACTCTTACTCTGCTTTTGCTTTCTTTCCTAGTCAAACAATGAGAACTTTTATGACCCACTTTTTTGCACGACAGACAAGTCTTAAAGCGGTATGGGCAGTCTTTATACCAATGCAAAGTCCCACAGCGATAGCATGGACTGGGTGATAGTTTTTTTGATATTGACTTTTTGAAGTAGAAAAATTTGTTTGATCTGTTTTTAAGGAGGGAAAATTGGTTTGGTTTATTTTTGAGGATGTGCAAAAACATGTTTGTCGTTGTACTTTACGTATGTGCGCGATGCCAGATTCTTCTATATCTTTCGAGTCTTTCTTCACGCTTATACATCTCTGACAGTCTTTAGCCAAATCTGGTTCACTCACCAGTTTTGTAAGAATTCTGCGTCTGATCTCCGCGTCTTTCTTTGAAACCAGGCCATGAAATAATATTAAACATTTAAAATTGTCCGGGCTGAGTTCAGATAACTTAAAGTCATCACAGTCTTTTTTTACAATGGAAGCAAATGTTATATAGTCTTCGATGTCCATTTTTGTTAGATTCTGACATTTCCATCTTTTGTGGAATAGTGAGGAATTTGGGCTAAATAGTTCTGTTAACAGTTTTATGGCTTCCTTGAAAGTTAACTCATTTGTTTTCCTTGGTAGGATGTAGTCTATGAATTTAGTGTCTTCGCTAGACCCTAATTTTCTTAGTAGTAGATGTACTTTTCTCGCATCTGACAAATTCCCACAATCAGACTCATATAAATCTTCATACTTTCTGAAGTAAGCTGTGAATGTTTAGTCTTCGTCTGGTTTATACATGAAATCTTCGATAGAGTTCCATATAGTATTTTGTGAGAGGAATCTTTCATTTTCGGAATTTTGCCCTTTATTTTTTATTACCCGTAGCAATAATTCTTGTAGTTCCAGATGCTTCTGTTCGTTTTTTTGTTGCTGCTCAAATTGTATTTTCATAAGTTCCAATATGGTTGCCTTAAAATCTTTCATATTTACCGGAATTATGTGTAAGTATTTTTCTTTTAGTTTAGACTTCAGGTCTTTGTTGTCTGTTATTCTGAAAACTTAGTACGGAAAAAAAAATTCCTGTGTAGAATTTGAGTCTATGTTACTACTGTAAAGTTGGTGTCCAAAAAGAAAATTTTCTCTTTTTTTTTTTTTTTTTACTACCTACGTCACCTCTGTTATGGATGACCAAGAGCAAAAAGGTTCTTGTAGATTCTCCGCGTAGAGCTTGTTTCTTGAGTATACTTTTTTTTTAGGTTCTCTGCATAGAGTTTGTTTCTTCAGTTTTTTGTCGCCACTGTTATGGCCGACGGATAGCAAAAAGGTTTGTCCTCCATGTAGAATTTGTTTCTTCAGTTCCTCGTCGCCACTGTTATGGTCCAATATCCTTGCACCACAGTTAGGGTCCAAGGTTAGAACCAAGGAAGAACAACACGAACACAAGAGTAGAATAAACAAAGATATATTACAACAGAAATATAGTACAACAAGTTGAAGGTGTTTGTAATGACTGTCCGTCTGGTTTAGAGTGAACTAATATTGTCTTGACTCGTTACACCATTCATTCATTATACCTCTTGAGAGGTGCAGTATTTATAGTGTCAGGAAGAGTCCATTATCTTAATAGGTAAGTTCCCATAACACATACAAACTTCATTCTTTTTTAACCAGCTTTGAACCAGTGGGCATACAAGAAAAATAAACACTTTGTGTAAATCATTTTTTCTTTATTATTCTGTTAACTTTTGAGTAGCTCCTTATCTCTCTCTCTCTCTCTCATATAAAACTCATTTTGTATTGAAATGATGCTGGACATAATAATTTTGATTTAATTAATGCCACCCTAATTAAAAAAAAAAGAACATATTTCTTTAAGAAGAAAACTTAATAGCAACATTATAACCAATTATAAACACATGCCTAAAACATTGCCATCTTTTTTTCTGAAAGCCTCTAACTTATATTTATCTAATACAAAGAATACATTCTTAAAGAGGCGAGCCATAAATTAGAACCCTGTGACTCTCAACTGCAAGTATCGACCGCACAAAGGTGAAGATAAAAACAAATACACCAACTAGACAAACACTTTGCACACAATTATAAATATGCATTACCATATTGCTCACATAAACCTCCATACAGATAGAATTATCCAGTTTTGATCAACATGACTGACCAATGAGAACTGACCCAAACAAAATTGAAAATATCAGTGTTTTCTGTCTTTTAGTACGTTTTCTCTCAATCTCTGACGAAGCTTTAATAAAAGTGAAACATGTTAGATTGATATATGTTTCCTATTTGTTCTTTTATTTTATCATCCTGTCAGATTCTGATCTATATTTAATCTTCAACTCGTAAGAAATTTTTTGCAAATTCAACTGGTGCAGTCAAGCGCTGTGAAACTGTTTTACATATGACATTACTTATAAAATAAGCCATATTGAATTTGAGTAGTGTTCCAAAATGACTTATGAAATTGTCTTCCAGAATTACTTATAAAATAAGCATATTTTTTTAATTTGCTTAGTGTTTCAAAAAAGGTTAAGATCCAGCCAAGCAAATCATGTCTACCCCACTGACAACATTCAATCCTTTATAATGAGTAAAATGTTCAAAAGTCCTCAAAAACATGAATTTTGGACAGTTTATTCAAAATTTTGATTTGGATGCACCACAACTTATTCAAAAACAAGAAAAATGCACTAAAAAATTAAATAAACAGACTTTATTGGTTGAATTTAACAAAAACTTATTTTTGAATTCTTCCTACCTAAATATACTTATATAGGCAAAGACAAAATTTGAATAATGAGTCTATATATTGTGGAGAGTTTCTTGGTCAAGGAAAAGTGTTTTATGTGAATAAATTGTTTGTATGAGCTTTCTGTGGGTTGCAAATTTTTTTTAGTTTTTTTATTAAAATTCAGTTAATTAGATCAGACAAAACTAACACTAATAATAATAATGTTTCTTTTTCTTTAGCAAATTTGATATTTTGTTTCAATTTTAAACATTTTACTTCTTGATTGAAACAAAACCAAAATATGTCTACTTCTGGATTTTATTCAGAAAGACAAGGGCTTTTTTACTGCATTTTTTCTATGACAGAAAATATTCAATAATTTAAGAGGATTTTTTTTGCATTGCCAAAATACCAGCTTTGTCACATTATTAATTACAAGTGATGGGCTTATATATCGTACATTTTATAATTTAAAATAACTAATTTTCAAAATTTATGAGCAAGACATACTTGTACAAACCTGAAATAAACTGAAATTTATTTTAAACTGTATGATATATAGAATTTAAAAAAAAATGAAGCAAAATATAATTTTAATCCACCCTAATATGTGTGTTTATATATATATATATATATATATATATATATATATATATATATATATGTTTGTATATTTAAACCTAACCTGCACAAAATAAACTACAAAATCTCCACAAATATTCTTAAATGCCTATAATCGATGACAGAAGCCATTGGTTTATACCAACAGCTTCCCATACTTAATACTTCTTGTTTTCACTCTTGTGTGGTCATGTGTGACATCACGAGCTGCAACGTGATTTTTGCTTCCGCTTCTTGTATATGAGTTTGTCGTTGCTATGAAATTTTTCATGCAACAGAAACAAACTATCATTATTGTTTTGTCTGTGTATTGTTTGATATATGTAATTGTCATCTTTGATAATGGCTTATGTCAGCTGAAACATTAGATTGGATTTTAACATGTATCAATATGGTGATTTCCTTTCGTCTTTCAATAATAATGTTATTAAGCTTATCAGACAATATGAAAGGAACTTAAATAGACAAAACTTGTCTATATTATTTAATGAAACATGCATCAATATATATATATATATATATATAATGCCTGGCTACACTCATTTTCTAAGTACATCCGTCTGCAAGAGTCACTAGCCAATCCCAATTGAAGACACCTGCTCAGGCTCATTTTTGTTTGTTCAACATCTACAGATCCCACCTGTGGTTTTATACTTCAACTATGTTGAGCAGACCATAGACACAGTTTCTGGGATAGAGCTCATAACTTTATGTGATCAGCAGTTTGAATAAAGGCCAATACACTCAGTCACGATGACTTGTGACTTCATGTTAGCACAACCATTGATGGCTTCCCAATAGATCCATCTATTCAATTTCACTCACAAAGCTTGGCTTAACTCATTGTATGGTTTCTCAGGCACTTTCCAAAGCTGCCATACACTGGCAATAACATCAAGAAGTGATAAATCAGTGTGCGAATTATGGTTGGAAAGTGAAACTATACATACATACAGTGTGCAATAGATGAATTGTTGCCTACATTACACAAAAATATCATTTTAACAGATATATTTACACAAAAATATCTTGAAATACTAAAGAGTAAATTTATTCAATAAAATTGCCATTGGCTTCAACCACAGACTCCAGAAGACTTCAGAATCTCCTACAACTTTTCTGGACGGTCGCCTTGTTTAAGTTTGTGAATGCTGCCATAATTCTTGCCTTTGGTTCATCTTTGGTGATACAAGGAGTTTTATTGGTCTCTCACTCAACTGCATCCCACACATAATAATCAAGGGGTTGTAGTCTGGGGAGTTAGGTGGCCAGATGTAAGGGGTGATGTGGTCGCAGAAATTGTCTGACAGCCATGACTGGGTTCTCCTGCTTGCGTGCCATGGTGTAGAGTCCTGTTGCCCGACATAGGGTCATCCAGCAGCCACCCTCTTGACCCAGGGCAGCACTACCTCCTCAAGGCACAATGTAGGCCTCCGGGTTGAGTCTGAAGGTCAATGGAAAGATGAATGGAGACTTAATGTTGGGATCACTCCAAACACCATGATGTTGACTGGATATTTGGTTTTCATCACTCTCGATACATTTTTTTGGGACACAGCAAGCCAATGGTTGTTCTATGTGTTCACCATCTTATCCTGGCAGAAATTTTTCTTGTCTAATAAAAACCAAATCATGTTCAATTAGAGGGGGTGCTTGAATTTGTTCAAAAGCTTCATAGCACAGTTTTTCCTCTTGTCCTTCATAAAAATTGGCCCTTTTTCCTTCTTGTATGTGAAATACCAAATGTCTTCATGCACTATCTGCCTGATAAGAAACTCAGACACTCTTGTGATCCTGGCTATGGACCAGATTGACTTGGAGGGATTGTTGCCAATCATGGCGTGGATTTCACCAACAAATTTGGGAGTTCTTATCAGAATGATCAGAGTGAGTTTTCCAAGCTGTCATAGCTTCATAATCACCATTAGACTCCTCCAACCCTTTCTGAATCCTCTTCACTCTCCTTTGATTGACACTCAAACACTCTGAAATGTTTGTATTGGAGCTTACAGTGCAAATGCTAAACAGCACAGCATACCATTTCCACCATTCTCAATGGAGTGAATTGTATCATGGTGCTCTTTTTCTTACAGACAGTGCCCAACTAATCCTACGATAATGTGCAATGGATAAAAACAAACAATGTGTATGCACAAAATTAAAAAGAAAAGTACTTAATATTGAAATGGGTGACTGTTTGGGAATACCAGGTGCTGTAAGCTTGGATGTTTCCTACCAGTTGTGGATGTGTGGATGGTGTAATGGATAATGGCTCGGAATTGTTAATCTGTTATGGTGAAACACACCTATTCTATAGTTAATAGACTCTCCCACCTAATATAAGTAGGAGTAGTAAGAGAAACGAGGGTCAAACGATGTCGGACGACAGTAGTCGGCAATCGAATACAAAAGTAGTCAGTGACCACAACAAAATTACTCTGCGTAATACCTATTATATCAAGTTCCTAACGTTTTGTACGTCGAACTATTTAGGACTGATTTAGTACAAATACAAGCCTCCACTGCGAAATAACTCCACAATAACTTTGGCGATGAGGATTTGCACTCATACGGAGGAAGAAAAAATTCTCTCGCCACAATAACTTCGTCGACAAAGTCTCGAATTCACACTTTAAAAAAACCAAAAAACTTGGCAAAGATTTTCACAAGCCTAGACGTCAACCTAGTGACGAAAAAATCTGTCGTATTCTCAACTGAGAAAAGAAATTTTTTTTTTCCCGATAATAGTTTGCTCAAATAGGTCATGAATTGCAAATTCGTAGGACTCCCCCCCTCTACCGTATTTAGGCACTGTGTAAACTTTCTGCAAAGATGGAGGAATGCAAAAATATATTCCAGGAATTCTTTAAGTTCCAGTCAGAACAACAGATGACAATATTAGAGCAACAAAAAACATTCCAGATGCAGCTACAGGAGGAAACTTTTAATAGACAAATGCAATTCCAACAAAAAATGGAACAGATGCATAGAGATTTTCAAAACAAAATTCTGGAAATAACTGAGAAGAGGAAAGAGAAAAATCTACAAAATGATTCTTTTCCAGAGAATACAATATGGAATTCAATTGAAATATTCATGTACAGTCCAGATGAAGAGATAACTTTTGAGGAGTATTATAAAAAATATACAGATGTGTATAACGAGGACTGCCACTCGTGGTCTGAACGAAAGAAGGTTAGACTTCTTTTAAGTGATTTAGGAACTGCTGAGCCTAACAAATTGGTAAACTACATTTTACCGAAAAAAACTAGCGAGTTGACATTTACTGAGGCGATAAATATATTAAGTGAATTATTTAGTAAAAAGACATCTTTGTTTCACAAGAGGTGGAAATGTTTGAATCTGATGAAAGATGACGAACAAGACTATATAACGTATGCAGCCAATGTGAATAAGCATTGTGAAGAATTCAAGCTGGCAGACTTAAGCGCAGACAATTTTAAGTGCTTGGTGTTTTTCAGGGGCTGGTATCGGAAAGACACGCAGAGTTGAGAAAATTAGTACTGGCAAAATTGGAAAGCGATCCAAGTATTACAGTACAGAAATTGTCAGAAGACTGCACAAGATATGTTAGTGTAAAGAAAGATTCAAAAAAGATAGAACAGTCTGGCGTTTTGCATGTAAGGAAAATACGCTACAAAGAAGAAAGTCAGTCTACCAAAAAGAATTCTAAAATTGCGGATTATCAAGCAAAAAGTGAAATACCAGAGAAAAATAAACAAAAACTCCTGAAGCCATGTTTTGCTTGCGGTGAACTACACTGGTACAGATATTGCGATTTTAGGAATAAAAAATGTTTCAACTGTAAAAGAGTGGGTCATAAAAGCACGCATTGCAGGTCAAAAAATAGAGACAATAAAATAAGAAAATTAAAGTCCAACGAGGTAAAAGATGGAATAAGCAGAAAATTTGTTCCCATCAAAATAAGTAATAAAAATATAAAAATGCAACTTGACACTGGTTCGGATCTATCTATCATAAATTTGCATACGTGGAAGAAGTTGGGGAAACCAACTTTAATGAAGACAAAGAAAATCGCGAGGTCAGTGATGGGAGAAAAAATAAAATTTATTGGGGAATTTGTTACAGACGTCACGTTAAATAAAAAAACGTGGAAAGCTAAACTATTTGTCATAGAAAATACCACAAACTTACTTGGTATGAATTGGATAACAGAATTCCAATTATGGGATCTACCGATAAATTCCTTCTGTTACAAGGTAGAAAGTTTAAACACCGAAGCCCAAAAATTAGTAAAGAAACTTAAGGAAACATTTCCTACTGTTTTTTCTCCAGGGTTGGGAACATGTACCAAGATGGAGGCAAAATTCCAGCTAAAAGAAAACGCTCAGGCGGTATTCAAAAAGAAAAGGAATGTGCCGTTTGCCTCAATTGAACAGATAGATAAAGAATTGGACAGATTAGTGAAAACCAGTCTACTTAAAAAAGTTGAGTATAGTGAATGGGCAACACCGACGGTATACGTGAAAAAAAAGCCCCAGAAAGTAAAGATGAAGCCGACACCGAGAAAAACTGGGGAGCGAGTTACCCACAGCCGAGGACATGCAGTATTATTAAATGATTTAAGTCAACTAAAGTCACCACAGAAAATGTTAAGAAGCACAAGATCAACAAAAGGGAAGCTAGAGGCTGAACAAATAGAACCACAAGAAGAACCTACAGAAACTGTGACCCCATCCTTAAGAAGCTCAAAGCGGAAGGTTGTTTCTGGTAACACTATGGAGGTACCAAAAAATAAAAAAGCGGATTGGCAATATGATGTACTTGGTGAAAGGCGAAAAATTCACGTGCAGACAACACATTAGCCAGATCAGACGACGTTCTTCAGACGTGGTTGACAGCAGTCCTGTGGAAGAAACACCGATGGAGGTGATTTTTGATACGTTTGATCTAACAACGCCCGCAACAATTTTACCTGAGGTACGCCGATCCAGGAGAAAAAGAAAGGCAACTGATCATTTAAAAGTGGATCCAAAACGTAGGAGATACGCTACGATGTTGCTAAAAAAAATGAAGTTTTTTTTTTTTGTTTTTTCTTCATATTTCCTGTAAAAAATAAATAAAGAAAGAAAACTATTTTACTCCTACGGAGTAAAGTTTTAGGTGTGGAGTGTTATGGTGAAACACACCTTTTCTATAGTTAATAGACTCTCTCCCACCTAATATAAGTAGGAGTAGTAAGAGAAACGAGGGTCAGTCGATGTCGGATGACAGTAGTTGACAGTCGAATACGAAAGTAGTCAGCGACCACAACAAGATTACTCTGCGTAATACCTATTATATCAAGTTCCTAACGTTTGTATGTCGAACTATTTAGGACTGATTTAGTACAAATACAAGCCTCCACTGCAAAATAACTCCACAACATAATCAGAGCTGAGTTCCAATTCCAGTTGGGTTTGTTATATTCACTTATGTGCAGATACCCTGGGTAAAAGTATGAATCCACCTCTTCTCTCCCCATCTGTGGATTAATTAGTAAGTGTTACGAGGATGCATTTTTATAATAAGGGATTCCACTGAGTTCTACTTGTTATTACAAAAAAGTTTTCATTCATGAAGTAATTGTAAAATAGAGAAATTAGAAATAGAATGTTTGGAAGATTCTAGATCATTCTAGTATATTCGAGTAAAAATCTAGATGATTTGAGAAACATCTAGAAATATGCAAATTAGGTGTTGGCCCCTATAAAAATGGGATTGTGGAAAAGGGTTGTCAGTTGATGAATGGAAATTTCTGCTGTTATCAACTCCGGCTTTTGATTCAAGCACTATTATATCCATCCGAAAGAATCTCTATAAAAAGTTGCCGACCAACCAAAAACCCAAAAGAGAATTTCATGGAACAAATTTGGCAAATAGAATTTTGACTAATTTTCATTGACCAAACTAAAAATTAATATTTATTTACACATCTTTGTGGATTTCCAAATATAGCACTTAGATTACTTCACTAGCCCTAAAGTGATAAACATATTTGACTCCCTTTCCTTCTCCCTCCTAACACTTCGCCAGTAACTCTGTGTTTTCTGTTTTGTAGGCCACAATTGTTTATCCTGTATATATTTTATGTTCTGTTTTAGTAAATTAAATATTTGTTTGTGATTTAGCTCTGTGTTGTGGTAAATCATTTTTTTTCCTTTGTTATAATTATCAACATATAACAGTAAGACTTATATCACTAAATCTCAAAAAAAAAAAAAATTTTACAATCTAAAAAGGTTTTCTGGCTTTAAATAACCTGCAAAGAGTTGATAATCTGTAGAAAAAAAATCAATCAACAATCAATATTGAAGCTAGAATATTTAGAGACAATGTGGTATTGGCTTGAAGATTACATTGAGGTATGAATCTGGTAGGAACCATACAGTGTTGATTCCTATGTCTACACACACACCTCAAAAGAATAACATTTTTCTTTTATTTACTTATTACAGTAGTTTTATGCTTAGTGATTTTCAAAAATGGGTGACTGCTTTTTAAAAGCATTCCTGAGATTTATATATAAAATGTGTGTGTGTTATATACACACATGGGATACTGAGGAGTGTTTAGCCCAAACAAAGAATCTCTTCCCAAAAATAACTTGATGCTTTGTCAGATTTTGAGAAATTGGTTGAGCTAAGAACTTTTCAGCACCCACTTGTGTGCCTCTGTGTGTAATGATGCTAAAAAGTTACCAAATACAATGTATGTATGTATGTATGTATGTATGTATGTATGTATATATATATATATATATATATATATATATATATATATATATAGCAATGTTACAATATGGTAATCTGTATGGAATTTTCAGGAGAATATAAATCTAAGAAGAGCAGAATAGATTATGTCAAAAGACAGCAAAATTATTATTAATTAAAGAATATCAAACAAGTAATATCCACTAGGTAATAATTTTTATTTCATGATAGCTTTAAAAAAAAAACCCCAGCAGGTCTCAATCTTCAAGATCTACAAACAAATCACAAATGTAATGAGGGTGGGGTGGGAAATATTCTAGGTTTAAATCAAGAGATATTATTTTATTTCAAATATATATAAGTAAGGACAGAAAATATACCTTATAAGACAGGCAAAGATGTGGATACTAGTCTGAATGATTGAAATAATATTTAGTTATGCTTACTTTTGGCACAAGGTCACAAGTATAGGGCACCTCATCAGTGCAAACACACTAGTAAGGTCAGCAAAACCAGTTAAGCATTACTTCATTGCTAGGTTCACTAGAATAATTGATGAACTGTTGTTGTTGTATCTGTTAGAGCTCATGGAAGAACCTTTATCCCCCTCTGTATGTGATTTCATTTGCTGTACAAAAAATTTATCCTGCCATTAAAGGTGACTTTGATCGCCGAACAATAGTGTGTTTGAATTTAATAGTTGTGCTGTCATATCCTGCTATGGCAACAGAAAACAACTTTTAATTAAATTAACAATAAGGATATTGTAACTGAGTGGCCTTGAAAAAGAATGCAGTAGAAAGGGAAGTAATATTAATAATGCAGAGTGTTAAAGATTAAATGCAGAAGATTTCAGTCATTGCAATTCCATGACTCATCTGTGAATGACATTTTCATCATTCATACATATATAACTATAACTAATTATAGATGAAGAAAATTTTATTCTTAATGTGATTGGTAGAAATTCAGTTTATCTGTGAGTCAGAGCCTGCCTTTCTCCAACCAATCAATGAGGAGAAACTATTTAATTTAAGAGGATAATTTTGAATCTGTTCTCTGCCCTCAAAATAGAGAAGTGGTTTATTATTGATCAAGGGTTTTGTGAAAATGATCAATCAGTCAATCAAGCTGATATTTATCATCTGTGAAAATGAAAAAGAATTTACTAATGGGGTCACAATGATTTTTTTTTTTTTTTTTTTTTGATAACAAAGAAATACATCAAATATTTTCCAAGTAGAGTGAACATTCATCAGAAAGGGAAGAAAAAAAAAAAATTAGATTTATCATGTCTTTTATAAATTCAGGTGTCTGAAAAAATTCAAAAATAAAAAAAGCAATTCTGATAATGTTTTTTTTTATTTGTTTTTCTACCATATGTAAATAAACTTTTCTAAATAAATATATTTGGATATGTATTTTTTAACTTCCCTCTAAACCTGTCGTTCCCAATGTGGGGGTGGGGAAATTTGATTTTTAAGGGGGACAATTCAAGAATGAGTTAACTGAATGTTTTTTCTGGTGAGTATGAGTTTGCATGTGAGTTAATACATATGGTACATACACAGTATACATACATACATACATAAAAATATTTGTGTATATGTATGTATGTATGTATATATATATATATATAGAGAGAGAGAGAGAGATAAATGAAATGACCAGATATAAGCAACCGTATACGTGCGTGTTGGCATGCATACACAGCCAAGTAAATAAATATTAAAATTTATTCATGTAGTGTAAACATAACAGTGCTCGAGAAAGAGCAAAGATATATATTAATAAATATACATATACCTACATTTTAGTGCGCAGTCTAAGTTTTGCTGGTTTTCCAGCTCATCAGGTACAAAGTATATCTATCTTATAGCATTATTAATATTACATCCCTTTCTACTGCATTCTTATAAGATATACTTTGTGCCTGATGAGCTGGAAAACCAGCGAAACTTGTCACACACCAAAACGTACGTATGTATGTATGTATGTGTGTGTGTGTGTGTATATATATATATATATATATATATATATATATATAAACGCAAAATTTTTATAAATATTGTAAAATTCTAAAATTAAATGATAGTGCTATTGCATATATGCAGTTCTTAAGGAAAGTTTAGTTAATGGCCTTTTAGGCTTCCTCGTGAATAGGAGTTCACTTTTTGAGTAATAAGAAATATATGTCAAGTCAGGGGTGGAGTATCAGGATTTTAGAGATGCTTATGTGGAGGCATGACCCAAAAAAGGTTGGGAGACACGACACTATATACCATTTTCTAAACCATGGTTCCTTTTTATATTAATAGGATTTAAAATTACAATCACTGAAAAATTAAAAGGAAAATAAAGATAAAATGTTTTCACTGATTACCCTGACATGTTACCCCCACTAATTTAAAAAAAAAAACTGCGACTGAGCTAATCCTGCCACTGCTTCACTATTAATTACTCAACCACTTGCTTTTTTTAAAAAATTATTTTGACCTAATTTTTATTCTTCTAAAAAGTATGTTGCTAGCTGCAACTCTATGATGTTCTTGTGTTAGACTTGGCTTTTTTTTTTTTTCATATGTCCTTTAAAGATGTAGGCAATCATGGCTCTCCATCTTTTTGTTGTTCTTTTATCATCCTTCTTTGTCTTTGTTCTGCCATTGGTGGCACTTAAATATCTACTTAGGAAGTTTTCCACAGAATTGGTTTGGAAGCTAAGGTCATGAGTCGGATTCTTGCTGAAAAACATTTCTATAAGCCCCACCAAAAACCAGAATTTTATAAACCTCCCAAAGAATTCTATAAATCCTGATTAAAAAAAAAAAAAAAAAAAAAAAAAAAATTTATAAACCCAACCAAAAACAGTAACTCTGTAAGACCTGACAAAAATGAATTCTATAAACCTTGACAAAAAGAAAATTCTATAAACATCAATAACAAAGAAAATAATTATATAAATCTCGGCAAAAAAAAAAAAAAAAAAATAGAAAATAATTATATAAACCTCGGCAAAAAAAAAAAGAAAAGAAAAAGAAAATAATTATATAAACCTCAACAAAAAAAAACTAATTCCATAAATCCTAACAGAAAAAAATGTGTCCCACCTTTAGAATGTGGAGAGGTGATAAAAAGATGTTGTTACATACAATGGAAGTTGTTTTGGTTCACATCTTACTTATGCTTGGCAGAGGAGCATTTATATTAACAAGTACCTACCATCTCTAAGAAAAGAGACCCTGTAACATTTATTAGGAATTGCAGCAACTTGTAATTGCACAAAGTTCACTTGAATTGTAATTAGAAAAATTTGATTACTGCATTTAACTATTTTACATAGTTCAAGGATGATCTAAGCAGGAGGAGGATATTCAGTTGTAAACAAGCACAAAGGTTTGGCCAGACAGCTCTATCTAATTCATCTGGAAATGCTTAAAAATCCAGAAAGTTGTTCAACCCAAAATGGCTTTGAATATTTCTACATACGAAAATGATACTTTGCAGAAGACAGTGACTTTAACAAGACAATCAAAGAAAATTACTTACTATCCTTAATCTTGAACAAAAATGAACATCCTTTACCAAGTGTTCCAAGTAGAATTCAGGATAAACTTTACCGAAACAGAAACCATGATCTGGATTTGGATGAAAGCAGTGATGTCACCTATATCCTGAATCCATCATAAAAATTCATGATGTTGAATTAATAAATACTAAACACTTCAGTTACCTTGGCATATGGATCAATTATAACAATTTTAGTCTAGGAGATAAGGAAAGTAAACATAGAATAGGTTGTGCTAGGGGTAGTTTTGTCAAACGCCACAAGTTGCTACGGAAACATTAAACTAATAACTCTAGTCATGTTCTTAAAGAGCCTTGTCAGATCAAGACTTTCATGTGGATGTCATACATGGCATCAAACTTATTCAAAAATATCTAAACTCTCAGCTGTATACAACTGCTTTCTCAGATCAGTGATTAAAAATGGCTTCTAGCGAATGAAACCTGTAGGTCTTGGTGAGGACCATCCTTCAACAAGCCTCATGGACCGATGCTACAGAATCACAAAGAACTATGAGACAAATAACAAACATCATCAGTTGAGTACTTTCTACATCAGTAACAACTGTAACTTGAAGAGAAAATAATGACATGATGTTGACATTCCACACCACTTCAAATAAAAAGTTAGGAAGGAAACTCCCATCAGTACTGGAAAAAGTGACAACAATAGACTTGAGAAACCTGTTTTTCTGAAAAATTAAGAGAGATTTGATAAATTTCAGCCCAAAATAGCACTGGCTGCTCAGTTAATGAATGTCAAATGTTTCTACATAAGAAAATAGCTAATATTACCATTAAAGATAATTCTGTGGAAGATTAATTTTAGCATTGTCTTTTACAGACAGTCAGGTATCATGTTAGCTAGTCTAGCAGGAATGGTGACACTGGAAGTGAGTTTCATCCTCACTGGCCATTCTGTTTTGGTGACATTCTAAGCTAAGTAAATATATTGGAGCCTTGTTTGCTATTTACTCTGAGATCATGTGCTATTATTGTCATCTTGTATAAGAATAAGCTTATGAAAAATTTTCAGTAAATTTCATTTTAATTTGGTTTTCTTTGTCAGAGGTCCCGAAACCTTTTAGACCATCAAATCCCATTCATGGAATCTTGATCCTTTGTTGACCACAAGGCATGTAAAAAAAAGAATAATTATTATTCTTGTTTTTTTTATTTAAGGATAGAAAATCTTTTGCATTTTTCTTTCATTATTGCTTCTTGATAATATTCTCTTTTGTTTTATATTTTGTTGTTCCTTTTTCAATTTCTATTTCTTTTCTTATACTTGATGTGTTTATTTGAAGTAATAATAATAATAATAATGATGGTAAACAAAATTTCATAATATAGGTAATTATAAATACATTAAAAAAAATACAATTACTAGACTTTTTAATTGAATTAGTTGACATCATTAATGAGAAAGGTGTTTTATGTACAAAAGGAAGAGCATTCATATTTGGTTTAAGTCCCCATGATTTATTTATTGACCCATTCCCCACCGTCCCAAGGGGATTTATGGATCCTCTGGATAGTCCCATCAACACCCAGGATCAACAACTTTGGGAACTGCTGATTTAGGTATTCACTTTTCCACATGGAATGTGACACACAAGGATTTTTTTAGTGTGGGTACCACAGACATGAGGGAGAAAGAGAAGAAAGAGTGTTTAGTACACTTGAATTTTAACTCTGATCCTAGTTCATTTTGTGTTACAAGGTGGTACAGCCTGGGAAAGCAAGTCTTCAGCAAATAGACAAATGACCAACAATCAAATCTGGTCTTGTGTTTCTCTTTTGTATTACATTTTTCATCTTTTAGTCTTTGTATGGCTAAATTGGATTCTTCCTGATTCTATCTCCACTTTAAGTAACATTTGCTTCATTTTTTTTCTTGTGATATCATAGGTGGGATTTATGAAACAGACATGTTAAAAACAATAATGATTTTATAGAGTGCAACTCAAAAAATACTAAAGCATATCAAGTAATGCATTACAAATACATTATAGAAATATGTTGGATATAATTTTACTATGAGTATGTAATATATATGAATTTTATTATAAAAATGCATTGAAAAAATTCTCAGTAGTTAAACATTACTGACTGAATATGGTGATTATATGTACAATTTTTTTAATCAATTGTTTTTCTCAATTTTAAAGAGAGGAGTGGCATTTTTGTCAACTAAAGTAAATTTGAATGCACACCATGGAGCAATGGTTAGCATTCTAGTCTCACAGAGCATTACTGATGTAGTGAATTTAATCTTTATTGGATCTGCCATAATTGTAGTACTGTGTAAATATCTAAAACCCTCTTAGCCTTCTGTTAGATGATAATGTGGAATAAACACTATTGACACAAAAGTGACAATGAAACATCTTCAAAAATTCTTTCATAATCTCATATGGAGTTTCTAGGAAAATTATTCTTCATAGCAAGATTTCTGCTATATTTCATAGTGCCGTCATATTTAGTAGTTCCTCCATACATCATTTACCAATCAAAAATCTTCAAACAATTTTCTGTTTGAAAGTCAAGCATCCAATTAGTAAATTGCATTAATTCCTTGGTGCAATGTTTTTTGTGTACTTGACAAAAAGAAAGAAGAAAAATTTAACTTCATTTAAACTGGAGAAAAAAAACATTGAAAGACGAGCTAAAAGAAATAAAAAGATTACAAATTGAAATAAAATAAACAAAAATGTGAATTTCAATCATCATTAATATCCGATGACAAATATGTTTCTTTTTTTTTTTTCTTTTTTATTGTATGAACCAAAGTCTATAAAAATAATTAATTCAAATCTATTTTCTGATGCAATATTTTTGATAATTGGATTTTTTCTAGATTTTTTTTTTTTAATACTGTAACTTGCCTTTGTCAATCCAACTTTCATGTATTGAGTAGTCTTGAAAGAATTTATGAGGCGATTGAGGAATCTATATTCTAAATACCAGACACAAAAAATACCTCCTGAAATTAAGACCTTCAGTTTCTTAAAAATCATTGCTCATTTGTATATTAACACTTTAACTGTTGTATTTTTATATTATTGTAGCTTGGCTGTTCTGGCCCACTTTGGGGAAAAACAGAAAATGGACATTCACTGGACATAACTGACTATAAAAATTTTGATAGTCCATTTTTGTTTTGATTAGATTTGATCAAATACTCTGCAGTATACACTAAACAAATACCAATACACAATACAATAAAAAATATGTCACAGAACCGGTTGCATTGTACACTATTATTAGGTTTATGGTAGTTTGGAAATAACACTTTATGCTTTAACCCTCTATTAAGTCACTCCAGAACTCAAGTGGAATCTATATATGCAATCCATTGCTAAAGATACTAGAAAAATGGTTGACTACTGCTCCAGAATGTACCAGATTCATTCTGTCATTCTTTATCTTTACAAGAATCAGATTAGACCAAAAATGGAATCTCGCTGCCTTATTTGAGCTGGAGCTGCTGCATCGTCACTTTCCAAACTTGATAAAGTTCAAAATGCTTTACAGGATATTGAGGTACTCCTGATGCAAATGATTTTTAATGTATTTTCAGGCCAATATAACACATGGACAACACTGTTTGCTTGACTTAATTGGTTTTCATTAAAATGAGATGATCATTTCTGCCCTTGTTGGACTCTTGATGAGGCTTCATGCTTTGAGTGTCTATTGAGTTTCAAGCTCCACTCCAGACTTCAAGTGGAACTCGTATATACAATCCATTGCTAAAAATATTGGAAAAATGGTCACAGCTCATTCTATTGCTCTGTGAAATATCTGATGGCTCCTCTTTCGCCAAAATGGATGATTGCTGCCATATTTAGTTTTGAGCTGCTCAATCGTCACATTCCAGGCTTTGAAAAATCATTTATGCAGCTTTGTGTGTGTGTGTGTTTGGAGAATGACTTATTTTCCACTCTGCAATCTCTTTGCCTACAAATGCAAAATTACCAACTGGTCATGACTTTATCACTATTTCCATAGCAAATGTTCAGAAGAAGTACATTTAGATCTACCATTCAAGATTTTTACTGTGAAGATACATCACATTAGTTCCATGGAGTTGAATCACACTTTTTTTTTTTCATGTTCTGAATATAAAAAAGGAGTCCAGCTCTGACTGTTTTTCCCAAGAAAATTTTTATTCAAGGATCAATAGTTATCTATCCTCCTTATCCTCACTTCTAACACCTTCTCTTCCATTCGTACACACACACACACACACACACACACAGACTGACCTTTACGTAAAGCCAAATAAAGAAGTTGTTATGGGGTCCACCCCTTTTTCATATAGTGGACTCTACCAAGTGTACCTGGACTGCTGCTGTTAAATACCCAGAGTTATAGTCGGTAGTCAGTAGTCGGATAGTGAGAGGATATACAGAGAGTGAGAAAATATATGAACGCAGATAGTGTGAGGTAACCTCTTGTAGAAGTCAGTTACAAGCACGTAGACTCTAAGGAACTCCTACTTCGAGACTGTATATATCTATCTGTATTTACTACTAACCATGTTCATGGACTTACTAACAGTATTACTCTTTGTATGATTGTTTAAATACATTTTATTTCTTATATTTAATTATTGCGTTTGTCATTTATTGGAGACTGAATTCATCTTGGAATCCACAACAGAAGTAGTGACACTTGGTCTGACAATTACATTGAAGTGTGAAACTGATAGTGTTGATTCCTATGTTCACACTGTCTGTGTATATCAACTCTCTATCTCCAATATTGAGCCCTCTTCTTCTATAAATATAGCAACTATTAAACATATATAATTTTTATTACTGTAAACATTATATTTATTTGATATATGTGTTTGAGTAGACATGTCTGTCTTTTAAACAGTCTAATTCAACATCTATTGGTGTGGACATTCAAGAAATTATGCCTTTTGGCAGGGTTCGAACATGTCAGATTTGTTATTTTTACTTAAGTGAAAATACACTTAGGAAAGGTATGAATCCATCTTTTCTCCCCCCAACTATGGGTTGAATAGCAGGACAGACTGGGTTCTCTAGGCTTTGTCTACCACAGAAAGTAAATCTTTTGTCTAGCCACTTATGAAGCGAGAGAGAGAGACCTGATTATTCAAGTATGTATCACTTATGGCACTTAACTATATATATATATATATATATATATATATATATATATATATATATATATATATATATATATATATATACCAGTATGACAACAAAATTGTTCAAATCATGTAACATCATGGGGTAATTGTCCATCCCTCAAAATGTTTAATATCTAAAAAAAACACTAAACTAGCTGAGTTTTTTTTTTACGGATTTTCAGAAAAGATGTTTAGTCATCTTGATGCCATTTGTCGTAAGAATCACAGAAACACCCTTTGAGTTATTCAGCTAGAAAGAGAACAGATTAAAATCCTTTTGTGTCAGCCCCACTGTCTTCCTAAATGAGCAATGGTGAGAGGAAAAATGTCATTCAGGCCTTCAATAATGGTACCAACATTCATACGCTGGCTTCAATCTTCAAAGTCGATTCAAGAATCATCAAGAGAACGGTGAATAAGTTTAAAAAAGAGGGAATAAAAGAGAGGAAAACTGGATCAGGAGGTCACAACAAGAAGAGGGATCATCGTTTCAACTTAGAGCTAAATACATTCTTATTGTTCAAAGTAGAGTCCAATAGTGTTATAAAAACCTTGGAGAATTCCAGTAAGATATCTTTAATCATTTCTAAGATACAACAGTTCTAAGCTTAATCTAACAACTGGTCAATTTTTACTGTTACACAATTTGGACAATTCTGCTGTTACACCTGGTATGTAGGCAATACTGTAAAATTGGAACTCCCAATCATTAGACCTTTTGTAACCTGTCTCTCTTGGGCTCTGTTAATTATCAGCAAACTTTGAGCAGACATAGAATCGCTTCTTTTGCAGAGTCAACCCATGGTTTTATATGAGGAGAGAGTGTAATTGGATTTGATAGATACATAGTGCAAACTCATTGAATTGTTTTAGAGATAAACTTTTATAATTTAAATAAAGGTCTGTTATGAATCCAAGTTTTTATGTAGATGAATAGCCAAAAAAGTTCTAACATAATCTTTTTTTTTTTTCTCTCTCTCTAGCGAAACTTGACTGAATCGCAAAAGGATTCCTTAACCAGAGATATTCAGAGTTTAAATCTCTCCAAGTATATTGGTGAAGCAGTGAGTTTTTGCATTTTATTGCCTTATACATTGTTTCGTTTATTTCTCAAGGAAATGTTTTGTAAAGAAATATTACTTTTATATTTTGTTTCTTTCAGGCTGCGGCTCTGACTGAAGCTAAGCTGAAGATGTCTGATATTAATTGTGCTATCCTGATTTGCGTATGGTTGCAAGAAAGAAATACGACAACAGCAGAAATAGATTCACGTGATTTATTTCAATAGGAACGTGTGGTTTTGGGACAGCTACCTTGTGGTATAGTTCATAAGCCGGCTTCCGATCTGGGTTGATCTCTCATAGTAGTTCTCACTGGTTGGCGTGGTGCTCCTTCTGCTGACCACTGCTGACTGACCATGACAGGTCTCTTCCCTGGCCTCCTGTTGACTGCTGTTGTACTTCCCCGTGGGACCCCTTTTATGGCTTAACAAGCTCAAAAAACGATGCGAGTATAATTAGAAGGGAAGCATTTTTATTGGTTGAAAATTGAAACACTTTAAAATATTATTTTATTTTTCGACCGGAACTTGTGTGTCGGGCTGATGCGTAGACGACAATAATGGTCATTTTGTGACAGGGCCTTGTCCTGTTCACATCCAGCTCTCGCTCTTGAGTATGTTCGTTTATTTGCCTGCAAATCAGCCAAGATATGTCTTATTTTATTTTATAACATCTTCATTAGCAATATGCTGATTTTTCCTCTTGTTTGATGGAAAACTAGCAAAAATATCTTCTTTTCAAGAAAGATGAAAAGGTATTTAAAAAAAAAAAAAAAAAATCAATAGATTACTATTTTTTCATTGTGAATTTTTTTTATGAATAAAATTACTTTTTTTTTTTTTTTTCTTGAAATAGTTTCTGAAATAAGGTACAGTTAAATAGAATTCTAGTCCACTTACAATATATATATATATATATATATATATATATATATATATATATATATATATATATATATAATGAATTATATATCATTTGAGCAAGATCATACTTAGTGTGGTTATTGTCCTCTTCTTTATTGTTATCATCACAGTGTTTTAGCCATTGTGGCTTCTAGTATTCAACTGGTGTATGTTGATTTGGATAACCTACAAGAAATTCCAAATTGAACCCTGGGGTTGGGGATTGGTAAACTGTTCTCTTACCACTGCCCATATTTATGTATATTTTGTCTAGTTTTTAGTTTAGTAGTTCTTATTTTTAATACTGATCAATTATTGCTCACTCTGTTTCCACTGAGGTTGAACTTACAATTACTGTGCTACCAAATTCAGGAACCAACACTTTAATCAGTGAGTGGGGGGGGGGTAAACTGTTCTCTTATCACTGAGATAAGATACAATTAAATAATTGGAATTCTACTCAGCGTAGAATATATAAACAATTGCTTATCTTTTTATTTTTCTATTTTAAGCAAATAAGTGATGCTTACATGTATTTAGGTTAATAGAAGAGGCTAATCATAACCTTTGTTTTTGTACATATCTCATGATATTACAGGCTGTTAAGGACACATGGCACAGTGGATAAAGGCGTTGGTTAGATCCAGTGACAGGAACCAAAGAGTTGTGAGTTCAGTACCTGGTTAAGGCAGTGGAGAACTTGGAGAGGTGAATTAACAGGAGATAACTGACATCCATTAAACATGGCATGTGGAGCTAGAACAGTCTACCCTAGCAAGTGAAATAAAGGGTTCAGTTCGATATTCCGATCACCTGAAGAAGGCCGGAGTGTACAACTGCTGAAACATTGTGATAAATATGGCAACAAAGATGAGGACAATAGTCCGAATAATGTAAATAGTGTACATAATACCTCATCTCAGAAATATAGACAGATACTAATGACTTATAAAAAAAAATATTCTTCTTTGATTATCTCATTATTGTTAGTGTTATTCCTAAAGTTTTTTGTTTTTACTATTTTGTAAATAAAATTGCTTGTGTTTACAAAAGAAAATCTGTCAGAGTGGGGGTAGTGATGAGTGGCTTGGAAAGAGAAATTAGCAAGCTGAGTTCCAATCCTATTTACATTCACTTTAGTGCAAATATAGTTTAGGAAAAAGGTATGAATGCATCTCTTCTTCCACACGCAATTATAGGTTAAATAGTAGGGCAGACTGTGCTCTTCAGTCTTGGTGGACAATCAATCTAGAAAGACAATTCTGAATTCAAAACAAGTTGGGCATGCAACTTGCAACTTCATCCTATAAAAACTTATTTGCTCTGGAAAGCACAGTAGTGACAACTATGGTGTTTAAAGCTGTGAGCTCCATGTTTCTCAGCAAAATCAAGGGTCATGAGAGAATGAGTTAGGACAAAAGGTTTCCTGAATGAGTTACAGTAAAATAACTAGAATTAAATACAAAACCATGTTCTTATATGTAGTAGGCAAAGGAGATTTTTTTTTTTATGTATTTTGTAAACTTTACCCCATTAAATGTTTGGATTAAAAAATAAAAAGCGTATTTTAAAAGTTTAGCAATGAGAAAAACAGATTTTTTTTCCAAAACTCATGAATTCAGAATTCTTTGGAAAATGACTTAGAAAATGTTCTGGAAGGTTGTGATGGTACCCACTAGTTCTAGGTAGTGTGAGGACAAGAGTTCTAAGAATTTACTAAGGGAAGCAGCAAACGTGATTTAAAAGAAAAAAAAAAGTGGCTTCCCCCTTGGATCAATTAATGGT
Source organism: Acanthosepion lycidas (assembly GCA_963932145.1). Taxonomy (NCBI): domain Eukaryota; kingdom Metazoa; phylum Mollusca; class Cephalopoda; order Sepiida; family Sepiidae; genus Acanthosepion; species Acanthosepion lycidas. The sequence continues at coordinate 96,052,046 of OZ010597.1, read as the reverse complement.
TTGATGTTACAAATATGACACACACCTCTATTCCTTAGTTCCACTTGTTCAGACATTTACAGCTAAAACTTGCCATGTCACATACGCAGGGATAAACCATCCTCATTTCTCTTTGTATTCCATTGGTTAGGAAGAAGTTCCATTCAGATAGCTTTTCTCTAAGAGCTGCTACTTTGTAGAACAGGCTTCTGAGAGGATGCATCCCCAATCACTACAATCTTAACCAGAGTCAACCATTATCTATCCTGATAATCTGTACTTCTTACCTCTTCTTCCTTTTGTCCATAAAACCACTTCACTTAGTAACTCTCTCTCTTGGGGGGGGGGTCTTGTATTTGATGAACAGTAGTTAAAAAAAACAAAATCATTACCTGAAGGTCAGACAGTAAAAAAACAAGAATGAATCTATATATATATATGCGTGTGTGTGTGTGTCATTCGCAGACAGTACTGTTTTGCTGTATCACAGTTCCTCAGTGTGACTAGACATCTGAATGCCTCAAGCCAGGATTGAAACCCAACTGATTTGGTGTCAGTCAGAGTTTTTACTGCTGAGCTATCTTCATTTGACAGAATGAGCTAGCTAAATCCAGTGTATTGTTTGTTTATATATATATATATATATATATATATATATATATATATATATATATATATATATATATATATATATATATATATATATATATATATATATATATATATATATAAAATCAAGGTAGCGGATTCAACTGAAAGTTTTTTGTTTTTTTTTTATATATATATATATATAAAAAAAAACAAAAAACTTTCAGTTGAATCCGCTACCTTGATTTCAACCTTACAGTATCCTCAGGCGATTTTTATCAATTGACCTCCCGACGTTTAATTTTTTTAAAAAATAAATTCACAATGCTTTTTTCTCTTCCCTTTCCTTCTTCACAATCTCATCCTCTATCACACCCAATATCATGTGTTTGTTTATGCCAGTGCATTGCAAACAATGTGACTAAAATATGCTAGAGCCCTATCATGTGTGAACAACATGTGTCTTCATATTAGCAGGGTTACATTTTCTAGCAAGTCTAGAAGTGTGTTCAAAATAAAGTCCTTGTAGACAGCTCCCATAAGATGTGCTGGGGAAAACATATGGACCTACTAGACAGTCACCTACAATTCCAGCCTACACTTTAATCGTAAACTGATGCTGGTGTCTAGCCTGTATTATACTATGAGGATTCTGATCTGCTCACAAATGTTGGTTGTGTAAATTTGTTATTCCATCTTTTTCAAATGTTGCCTCATCTGTAAACAAGACTAATGAGACAAACTACGAATCAGCAGTTTGTGTAATAAACCATCGGCAAAAGTTCTCCCATGATGAGTGGTCAGATGGTGACAAATTCTGTACACGTTGCAAATGATACAGATACAGGAGCTACTCTTGAAGTACCTTCCATGTGGTACTATGAGATTTACAACATGCTTGGGCCACTTGACATATGCTGATACCTAGATCATCTACAACAGCCTGTAGAATGTGTTCTTTGTGGTTAGGCATACAAGCGGATCTCAGTCTTGTTCAATCCATAGTTTGTGGTGCCATAGATCCTGTCTCAGCAATACAATGATAAACAGCAGGAAAAGTTGGATCACTTGGCTTCAGTCTTCAGTGTGGAAATGCAATCTGATTCAGTCATGTAGCCTCTGATCCCTTACTATTCGTGTGGCTGTATGTAAAAAATCATATCTGCCTGTTCATGACATGAATATCCTGCCATTGTTAAACAGAACACTTCTCCGTTAACTCACTATTACACATGTTAAACATCAAAGACAGATAAGCCACAAATATACACAAATGACAAATGTAACCTAGTCTACATGACAACACAGTGCCATCTACTGGAAAATTTCTTTAAACTTAATAACTCAAAAATGAAGGATTTGCAAACTTATGCTTATGTGGACTTTTGTCCTTGTTTTGGTGTGAGGAATCCACCCCAAAGTTTGTAAAAGTATTTTTGATATACCCTATATATATATATATATATATATATATAAAACATGTAATCCATCTGTTACAATGACCCACACTTACAGCTGTCATAAGACAATAAAGTTTATTTATACTAGGGATGAAGGGACATGTTAGGAATTCTCAGCCTTATCTCAACTTATTTCATATAACTGTAGCTTAATAGTGATATCCTATAAATAATTCTATATTTGGCTTTTATATTTTTTACATCTTGCAGGTTTTAAAACATAAGCAGTGTCATTCAGCAACTTGGTACACACCTAACAAAGCAATGAGTCAATAACATTTTCTATTTTGTGGTTTATTTTTTTGACACTCAAAAATAAAAAAAAATAAAAATTTTAAGACTGATGTTAAATGATGCTGTTTACATTTTACAAGCGATATTCAAGTTTATGCTAGAACAGACTCCTGTGGTGGTCAGAATAGAACCAGTTGTAATTTGAGGACAACCTGTAGTTACAACAGCTGCTCTACAAAATAAAATAAAAACAAAAATTGTATACAGCACATTTTATTGATGAGAAGAATTGGAATATTACAGTTTTATTTTGTCTTTGTAATAAATAAGATTTGATAGGATAAAAATAAAGCCAGAGAAAACATTGTTCCTTAACACAAAAATTTCTTTTAATCAATGGCAGCATTCAAACATTCAGAATTTTATTCTTGGTATATTCTGTAGCTTCTTATAAAAGTAGACCACATTTTCTGGCACCCTTGTTTCCAGAACTGTCAGATTATCTATTTTGCCAGATCAAGAGATGTCACATTATTATAATAAAAAAAAAAACCCTCTAACATAACTATTTGAATCTCATTTCTGTAAAGTGTTAGGACAGTTAAACATTTTAATTAAACATGTATTTCTCATGTTAAACAGGCTTGGTAGAATTTATTGCATCAGATGTCCACTACTTGAAAAGTGAATGACACTTTGTCTTCATAGTGCAGTATTCCTAGATCTTGAAGTTTGATAATGGATGTAGTGTTTAGTGGTATGTTCTATACACATTATTATGTAATTGTCAGTTCTTCCTTATTAGTGGTAAGTATGTTCTATACACATTATTCTTTTTACCTTTAAAAAAAAATAACGAATAGTTGTCCAGAATAAGAATTTTTCAGTTTTTTATTCGCAGATGTGTGTTCCAAATTTTGTCTAGAGATGCCAGAAAATCAGTGATCCACCAGGATGACCATATTTTGTGTTGTATAGGGTGCACCCTGTTAGAGCATTGGTAATATACCATATATATTCTTTCTAAAGATGTTTGGATCATTAAACTTGGGTGACTTATTGGTCCCAATATTGACTCCAAATGTGACCTTCACTGTATAGGATGCAGGGTGATTTGGGGGAGGGGGTAAATGTTTGCAGGGTGGGAAGAGAATGCAGCTTATATGCTTCAAAATATGGCCATTTTATTGATTCATTTTTGATGAGTTCTTTTTTTGTTTTTTTAGTGCAGTCAACCGAGCAAACAGCTTTATAATTAGATTTTGCTTTGTGTTTATTCCTCAAACAATCATGTACCCAGATAGAAATCAAGTACCTGATTACCTGTACCAACAAGCCATACATACCCAAGCAGTTGTGTACCAAATAAAATAAAACTGAAACAACACTTTCAATGAAGATCGACAGAAAGATGAGATAATAGAAATGTCACAGGTCATGTGACCCCAGCAGTAAATCAGTGATTGGTTGTTGCCATGGTAACTTAAAGCAGAAATATGTACACAAATATATCACACACTTTCAGTTCCCATATGCTTCAGTTTTAACCCATTCATACATATAAATACTAGTATGCTTTATTAATTCACACATCACTGGACACATTTCAGAAGTGTAGATAAAATTTTTCTGTTTGGCTGTAAAAAAATGAAACATTGTAGAATAAAGAAATGAAATTTTTGTCAAACAAATCTGAACATGAAATTAACAAAGAATGTTTAATTGGATTTCATTAATTATAATAATCCCTTCGTCAATCTTTATTTGTTAGGTTGGTTTTTTTTTTTGGTTTTTTTTTTCCATTTTGGTCCACATCATTTATTTTCATCAATACAAGCAAAAAATTTACATTTAAATCTTTACAAAGTCTCAAGTTTGAAAATGTAAAAATTGTTTAAAAAAAACAACTCAAAATCAAGTGTATTACTACCTCTGTCCTATAAAGGTTGTTACAGTTACATGCATATCTTATATGCAAAATGTAACGACTATTATGGGACAGAAGTAGTATTTTTTACAACTGCTATCCCATAATAGTTGTTACATTTGCAAATACATTTCAGATGCTAAATGTAACAACTTGTATGGGACAGAAATTGAAGTCTTTACAAGTTGTTACATTTAGCATCTGAAATATGTTTGCTAATGTAACAACTATTATGGGATAGCGGTTGTATTAAGTTTAAATTAAATTGGTCTGGAATTTTATAATAATCTTAATTATTATACAATTCCACACCAATTTTCTCATCTTTGTTTTCCTCAAGTTCTTGATGTAGTTGAACATCAAATGGAACTAAGTATTTGATTCAAGGAGAATTCTTTTACTTGACACATCCAGTGACCTTAGGCAATTTCAGAATTTGTAATTGTCAGTTCTTTCTTATTCTTCTTGTTTCAATATTAGAAAGAATTGGCAGTCATATGTCCTGAGTTTGTCTAAGAAGGACAATGGATGTATAAAAAATGAGACCAACATACTTTCAGTCGATTAAATAAAGGGTTCTGTTTAAAGTTTCTGGAAGGTTACTCAATGTGGTAGATATCTGGTGAGATTTAGGAGGGCACAGTAAGTGAAATCAATTGAAAACCAGAAGGATGTAAAAAAAAAAAAATGCATAATTGTAGTGACACCTCATCTCGGAAATTCAATTTAAGATTGTGAATGTAAAAAAAAAGAATGAGAAAAAAAATGAAAGAAAAATAAAATTAAAATGATCGAAATTCAGAGTTATGAAAAAGACGAACGCAATATAAATTCTTAATTGAATGAGAGCAAAGGAAGATTAATTGATGGGGGATTCAAAATGGAGGTCAAATAAGCATCAGTATATGAAGCTATCTGCAAAAACAAAATAGAAAAACTGAATTTGTTAAAGAATGATTATAAAAAAAAATTTTCCACAAGATTTTTAATTGAAAACTATTTTTGAAATTCAGGCAATGGACACATTTCATCTATCAAAATTTATTAAAGAACTTTGTTTTTGATTCTATTAAAAAACAAAAAAAATCTTCTGTAATGAATATTTTTCATTCAACACCATGCACAAAATTGCTGTAAGAATGATTGGAAATGTTAAATTGCTTTCTGTTAATTCAGCAGCTTTTTACTTTCTTCTTCAGACATAGTAATAATTATAATCAACTGTGAATGGAATGTGCCTAAAATGTCAATCAGCCAGCCTTTAAAATTGAAGTAGATCACAAAAGCAAGTGCTCATAGTAGACAAACTTATGGACATAAAATTCAGGCCTTTATTTTTTATAAAATTGCATGGTTGATTGGATAAATGGCCACGAAAAACACATCAATGTACTATCATCATCATTGAAATGTAATTAAAGAAGATTTGAGTTGTTTTTCTTTTGGAGATGTTTTGTTTTATATAAAAATACTACCCAATGATTCAACTTAAAGGCAGCATTAGACAAGATTCTGATATCAATTTGAATGATCACACTACAAGGCTCAAAATTCTGACAAATTAAAAAAAATTAAATTCAGGATAAAAAAAAAAAAGCTAGAAAAAATAATTTTGATATTCATACATTAATATATAAAAATTTGTTTATGCACACACTCTCATACACACACATATAAGAAAAACAAAGAAAATGTTTTTGCCAAAAACATGAAAACTACAGATAAAATTCATTTTCTTCAGAAAGTCAGTCATTCATGTTGTTTACTGCTACTAACAAGCAGGATTTTTTTTCTCCTGATGATGGTCATGCTGGCCAAAACTACTTGAAAAATCTAAATGAACAAAGAAAATATTGATACATAACCCAGTGTGTCTGAAAATTTTATTTTTTAATTTCTCAATATTTTTTACTGTTCAAAACACACACATGCACACACACATATATGCTCTCTGGTTGGATTTGAATCTCTGCCTCCCTGGATAGAGGGACCTGTCATTTTTTGTTGATTACAAGGATTCCTTCTTTCCCCATATATATTAATCTATATATTGGTATACAGTTTTATATGGCAAATTAATTATGAATATATTTTTTCATGAGGATTTAGTCTTAAATATTTATATCCACAAATAAAATGAGTGCAAGTCAAACTGTAATGCAATTTCTTTTATTATATAAGGAACACTATCAAACATATCAGATGTCAAGAGAGATCGTTGTACATCACACGTTGACATCTCTACTTGTCACCACCTCTTTCAATGGCAGCATTCCATCTACAAAATGAGGACATATATCCTAACTTCGTAAAACTCAGCTGGCTTCTAATATAGCCAATTCCTTACAGTAGTTTTCACTTCTTCATTGCCAGCTGGCTTAGCCCTTTCAGACTTCCTTCTCTTTAGTTCAACGAAAGAGGCACTGAGGGGCAGCCATTATGGTGATGAAGAAGTGAAAACTGCTGTAAGGAACTGGTTACATCAGCAACCAGCTAATGAAGCTGGAATACATGCCGTCATTCGTACACAGTAACGCTGCCATTGCAAGAGGTGGTGACTATGTTAAGAAGTAGAGATGTCAACCTGTGATGTATAGCAATATCTTGATGCATAATATATTTGATTGTGTTCCTTATTTCTTAGATAATAAAACAAATTGCATTACTTTTTGACCCACCCTTATTTATTAGATTTGTTTTATGATCAATTGTATAATATATTCTTGAGACAATTTTAATTTCAATTCTTTTGGATAAGGGTGGCCAGAAAGAGTTATTGAGAAATTGTTAAAATGCATAGCCCAATGCCGGTCCTAGGTATGACGATAAACTATATCCATGTCCTGGATAAGAAACTATGTCCAACTAGAAGGCTCTGATCAGGAGGTTTTGAGAAGCATGGAACCACCTCTTGATTGCTTGTGTTCCCTGATCTGCCCAGGGTGGTGGCACCTGTTGGGGTCCCAGCTATGGGTAAACAGTTAACCCCTAAATTGGGGTCAAAACACTATGAAAGTGTAAAAATAGGTTTTAATACCAGAAATACTTTGTAAAAAATTATTACCTCCAATATATTTAAAAAAAAAAAAAAAAATTACCAGTAATAAAAATGTTGTCGGCATTAAATAACCCATTGAGGTTCATATGCCTTAAAACAAACAAAAAAAAACAAACCAAAGCATAACCTAATGCTTAAATGAAAGAGAGTAAGTCACATGGTAATATCAGTTGACTAAATATGCTTTCCTAATTATATATATATATATATATATATATATATATATATAATCTCAAAATTTTAAAGATGCATTAACCTACAAATCACTCAAATGCTATGACTCCTGTTTTTTAAAATTTTAAGCTTTAAAATTATAAATTAAAATTATAATTTCCATGCCTGAAGATGACTGAATGTACAGTCAAAATTATTTGCATATTTAAGAAAGACCTTATACAGCTTATAATTTTAAAAAACAAGGATCATAACATTCATCGAGTGATTGGTAGGTTAATGCATCTTTAAAATTTTATTAGCGAAGGGATTTCACCATTTTATATCATTAACTTTACTAATTTACTTTTTGTATGAATGATTCATTGTAATGTAATATATGTGTGTGTGTGTGTGTACAATCAAATGCATGACCATCAAACACAGTACACAGACATTCACACCTTTATATACTAAATTATTTTTATTAAGTATGTGTAAAAGTTTCCGGCAAAAAATGGGTTTTAAGTGTATATTTTTTCTTTAGTTTTCAGAAGAAAAAAAACTTGCTAGAAAAATTTTTGCATGTGTTATATATATATATATATATATATATATATATATAATCTGCATAATGAAAATAAGATGACAAGAAAAATTCTATTGATTGGCTGCGTGGTTGTTGCGTTTCCATTTAGTAAAGCAGAAAATATTCTGTTTGCTTTCATTGAGCTCTTTGGTAACAATAAATTTTGGTTTGTTATTTAAATATGTGTCTGGGCACCAGCCATGAAGTAACGGTTAACAATCTTTTATTGCAAGGGTAGGGATTTTTATCCTGACTGGGTGCTCCAAAATAATGGCTCGGTGACAGAAGTATCTAGTATTTAAATATATGTGTACGTAAAAATTTAGAACTCTTGTGACTTCTAAATAATCATTTCAGGGCAGCAGTGTATATGAATTAATTCAAAACTGAGTTGCCAATATTATTATTTCTTTTTTGATTATTTTTTTTTTAATATTTCGTCTGGCTGGTGTTTTTGCTTAGGTTTAAAATTCTGTGATTTGATATTTTTTATAAAATGTCATCCAATAAGATTTTAACAAAGTGAATAATTATTGTATAATGTTCATCTTGCATATACTAGGAATTTCAAATTTGCATAATGTAAAGCATTTAAAAAAGAGATCAAACGTAGTTCATTATAAATGGTATGAAAAGGTTGCATCATTTTATCAAATACACATGCATACATTCACTCGACAATAGACACTTGCACACATATACTGATAAATAAATATGCAATCAAATTATGCAAAACCTCACTAATGAATGAGATTAGTGATTAAAATATTAGATAACTGGATTACTTAATTGATATTAATTCCTTTTTTTGTAATTAACATATATTCATACAGAAATAATAATAATAGAAATTATGAAAGATTTAAAATTTCTAAGGTTTAAATACTAGAAAAAAAAATTGAAGAAAATGTGTTTTTTCTTAATAAGAAGAATAATAAAGTTTAAAGTAAAATATTTCAGCAAATATATTTTTCTTACCTGAAAACTTTTCTACATAGACTTGGTCACAATTTAAAAAAAAAAAGCAAAGCAAAATCAAAGATCTGCTTATCTAAAAGATACAGTTTGTCATTCTTGAAGACAACAAACACAATAAACTACATGGGCTAAACCATTATTATCTTGGCACTGAAGTAAATTTGTTATTTTAGACTATGGACAAAGTTATGTTGGTGAAGATGACAACCTTTTGACTGCTTTTATTGGGTGCTGGAGATGAGTAGCTGATCAAAGATTTCCCAGAAATACTGGACAAAATAATAATTGTCAAAATTACTGCCAGTTTCACCATTGAATGAATTGGTTATTTAAACAAAAAAAAAAAAAAAATTAAAAACACTACAATATGATGAATAATAATTTATCCTACGTTTACCATGAACTAGGTATGGACATAGAAATTAGCCAAAAATCCACTCCAAAGGTAAAAAATGCATCACACTGGATTGAAAGAATTATACTGAACACAAAGAAATTATTTATTTTATATATATATATATATATATATATATATAAACTATATTAATTATGCAAGAATTTATGCAAATTTATTATTTTGTACATTAAAATAATTGTTTAATAAGTCAAAAACTTTGATTTTAAATTATTTACAAAAAAAAAAGTCTTTTACCCATGAGAATTTAAGGAAAAAAAGTCAATAATTGTACTGAAAATATTAATGTAAGTTTTTCAATTTTACAAATGAAACCTGCAAGATGCTTTCCACTTGTAAACTGTTGATACGGGCCTGTTAAAACTATATCAAGTGATTAGATAAAATGGAGAAAAGAGATATATCTTTCTCTTGAACGTGGTATTTGTTGGAAATTAATGTGTTCAATTATTTAAGGCTTTTCTTGGTAACTACTGTTCATAGAAAATATGAGAACATGGAAAGTATTACTGAGAATTTGTTTAATGGGCCCACATATCTTCTTTTTTTTTTTTTTTCTCCACTTATGGACATTTAAATTCTAATGAACATTGAATTGAACCAGTGTGCTATGAATCATTAAGCAGAATAATTTGGCTCTTTTGATCTACCATCAAACCAAAATGGAGGACATCTTTTTCTTTTTTTTGTTTTAGAGTTTCATTTAAAAAATATTCAAGAAAATATTAATATGTTTGTATTGTGCTTTCATACCCAAATGTTTTATATTTTCTTTGGATTGTCATTTATATATTACTTTTTTTTGATGAAGCATTTTCACTTTTTTTTTGTAATACTTTTTACTCCATCTTATAGATTTTTATCACAACATACTGGGTCGATGAACACTTGGTTAGAGAAAAATAGAATGAAATCATAAATAAAGTAGTAGTCTCCTACAAGATTTGAACACACATTTGCCACCTTGGGAGTCCTTTTTTCATGGACATTGCTTTAACCACTTCAGCCATCAATGATTAAGTAGAGAACAAATCTGTCGCCATTCTGTTGCACCTGCCTCCCAGTATCAATGCTATTTTTGTTTTGCTACTAAGTAAGATAAACACACTGTGACTATTTAAAAAAAAACCATCACTTTAAAAAGAATTGTTAGACTACATAGTTATTGAATAACTAAAAGAAACTTAGTAATATTATTTATAGCCCTACAGACATTAAACCTTTTTATTTCATTTACAAATGAATAAAACATGAACAATGAAACGATATAACAGAAATAATGAAAATTACTATATCTATGGTTTTTCAATAATTAGATTGTTAGACTACATGATTATAGAATTAAAAAAAATTAAAGTGATTTTAATTACAGCCATTTCTTTGTACAGACATTGAACATGTCATCTACCTATGAATTTTAAATACAAAATAGAAGTTTCTGTAAATAATGTTCTCTATATTCTTGAATTGAAGGTAAAATGGGTAATTCATTTTAGAAATGAAAAAAGAAAAAAAGTGGTGTGAATATTTTGATCAGAAAGTAATATTTTCCCAAATGACTAAGGATGAATTTGAAAAACAAATCAAATCACTAAAATATGACAAATAACGGATTTAGATTTGTTTGTTTTTTTTTTAAACATTTCAAGCAGTGTGAAGCATGAACAAAATATGTAAATATCACAAAGAATATTAATTTCATGAAAGCTTTTCCAGAAACTAAGCAGATATTCTAACTGATGTCTTAAGTAACAAAGTTAATTCCCTTTGTAAAATCTTATTTTCCTAAGTAGAAATAAAAGAACTTTTAAGTATGAACCTACAAGGTTGGATTTTGGGTTGATTTTTATGTCCATTCCTACCATAAACTCATTAATCTTCTCAGAGTAAAGCTGAGCTGAGGGACCACATTTTTATGCATTGCCCTCTCTTCTTTTTTGCATAAAATGTTTATCAACATTTTTTTTCTTTCAGAAGCAAAGGGAAATGTTTTGTCAGCAAAATGAAAAAAAAAAAAAACAGTATAAGAATATGTGTTTTTGGTATTGTTGATGCCAGCATTGAAAATTCTTTAAAACTGAAAATCTTTGATGCCAATTATACAAAAAGTTCTTCTTTAAACTGTCTGCTGTACACATACTGTCAGTCGAATGGCATCTTTGACGGCTTGAAAATATTTTTTTATGCCTTTGCAAATTTTACCATTTCTCAGTTTGGAATGTTTCTTATAAATAAATAAATAAATAAATAATAGTAGCATTTCATAGATTTCTGTTCAAAAAGATTTCAATGTAAAAAAAAAAAAAATTGTTCTTTGCAAATATCCTTTAACTGATTTTATTGAATTTTCTTTTCTTTTTTAACATAAAAATCCATCCATCAAGGAGATCAAATCACAGTCATTGGATAGCCAGATATATATGCAGCTATCTGTCATATGTAAGAAAGATGGAGGATATGCAATCAAAGTGTAACACACAAAGGAATCCTGGGAACAGAACAGCAATGGTGATGGGCAAAATCACAGCTGCTGGAAGACAAAAGAAAAAGAAACACAGTAGCAGAGGACTTTCGTTCGTTCGTTCCTTCTTTCCAAATCTAAATGCAAATTCAAGTTTCATTCAATGTGTGTGTGTGTGGCTGCCTCTACTTGGCCATTCATGGTTGTGTTTGTTTCAAATATATTAGTCTATCAGAAAGAATTCCTCATCCAGATGAGTTCCACGAGAAGCCTCATTTGGTTTTGTTTCACTTGAGAATTGGTCCAATGGGAAGGTTTCTGATCTAGTCCTGAAATAATAATAATAAAAAGATATCAACATGTTAGGAAGCAAGTTGGAGAAAAAATGAGATTCATTGTTTTTATATACAAAGTCTGATCAAAAAGCATTGTGACTGTTGCTATGGTAACAAAGCTAAAGTATGCAGAGTAAAACTGCTTGGTACAGATTGACCTTGAATTCAGTCATGAATGCACACTAATTATAACATTCTTGCTCACTTCCCTTGTTTATAGCAGTTTGGAATGAAAGTGTGTAGAGTGTGGTCATCTTACCACATCACAGAATTTTCATCAGTGATCATGGCAGAGAATCAGCATCAAATTTTACCAAAAGCTTGGTGATATCTGCGCAGGGACCTATGCAAAGTTGCAGAAAGTGTGTGTGTTGTGTACAAGTGATTCCAATGTTACCAAGATGGCCAACAAAATGTCAACAGTGACACACATTTGGGGAGATGCACAAACAGCAGAAATGATGGAATCATTGCAGATGTATGAGCAGCTTTTTGGAAAAACCATCAAATAATCATGTGTGAGTTGTCGGAGGATGTGTTGTGGAGTAAGTAGTACACCCCTGGTGACTATATGAACTAGTCCGTAACTACAAATAAAGAGCTCCAGGTCGGTGTTATGGAAAAAGTAGCTGTTTGGAATTAGTCTTCAGACTAATTAATACAGGCCTTGGTTTAAAAAAAATTTTTTTTTTTTCTTGTGCAGAAGAAAAAAAATTTTTTTTTCCTTGCGTAGAAGAAAAAAAATTTTTTCTCCTGGGTGTAGGAAAAAAAATTCTTGTGAATATGGAGCAAATTTTGGCTTCAGTATTTGAAATTCAACAAAACAGAAACAACAAAATCAGCAATTGCTAAAAGTACAAAAACAACAACAGGGGTTATTGAATATAGTTCTGAAGAAGAAAAAAAAATTTTCAATGTCTCTTAAGCCAGACACTGTTCAAAACCCCATATCAGAATTTGTATACAATGCTGATGAGGAACTGACATTTTCTGTGTATTTTTGTACATATGAACGAATATTCATTCAGGAATGCAGCCACTGAGAAGAATTAGAGAAAAAAAAAAGAGATTTGTTGTTGAGGAAAATAGGCTCTGGTAGAATATGAAAAATACTGCAACTACATATTACCAAAAAAAAAACTGGTGAAATTGGGTTTGAAGACTCAGTACACATTCTGACGAAAATCTTTAGTGACAAGAGCGCTCTCTGTTTAATAGAGGTGCATGACTAATATCATCAACAAAAAATGTGAAAAGTTTAGATTAAAAGAAATGATTCCAGATATGTTTAAAGGGTTAATTTTCATTCAAGATTTAACAGCTAAAAAGATGCTAAAATATGAGTGAAAATTTTAACAAAAATTGAACAAAGCAGTAATATTACACTACAAGAAATAGTAGACAATTGCTAGACAATTCTAAGTCTGAAGCATGATGCTGAAGAAATTCAGGAAAAAGAAAATGCATTGATACAAGCAAAGGACAAATGTACAAAAAGATGTTTCAAATATGGTAAATTATTATTATTACCAAATCAAAAAAAACAAAACAAATGGATAACAAAAACAACATAAAAAGTTTCAAGGTTGGCAATAAAATATTCTTTAGAGCATAGAAGGATGGCAAAGAAATGTGGGAAGACAGCATAATAGCAGCAAGAATTAGGAAGTTGATTTACATGGAAAAGGGAAAAGATTTCAAATACTAATACTCATAAAAACTAAAATATTTATAAAAAGTATTAGTCTCAAAAGGGACAGTGTTGTAGAGTAAATAGTCCACCCCTGGTGACTATATGAATTAGCCCATAACTATAAATAAAGAGCTCCAGGTAAGAGAGAAGAAGACATTTGGAGTTAGTCTTCAGACTAAGTGATACAGATGACATGCAAGTTGCTAATGCATTACTTATAACATGCTTTGTAGCACTTGTCTTATAATTGTGTATGAACATTATTTATGGTTAAGTTCATTCTTATTGAAGATTTGAGATCTGTGTCAACCAAAACTGCTTTCAATTGACTAAAAAGAAAATCAGGTTTCAGCTGTGCAAGATCTTGAAAACAGTGATAACAGGTAACAAATTGTCGGTCTATGGCTCTGACCAAGAAACCAAGGCTATTTGCAGTGGAAGATGCCAACTTCTCTGAGACCAAAGAATGCACAATAGAGTTGAAGCAATGTGATAACACTGATGAGTTTTCTTTGATTATTAGGACACTGTTCATCATGAGTATGCCCCACTTGATCAGCCAGTAAACAAGAAGTATTATTGTGATGTGTTACATCAGGTGAATGGCAACTTGACCATGACAATCACACCTGCCCATTCAGTGCAGCTTGTGGAACAGTTTTTTGTTAAAGACAACATTCCCCAGTTACAACAACCAGCATATTTCCCATATCTCAACCTTTATGAGTTTTCCTCTTCCAAAAATCAAATCCCTCTTGAAAGGAACAATATTTCATGGTGTTGATGAAATCCAAGAGAATGTAACAAGGCCACTGCTCACTATCCCATAAAAGGGGTTCCCGGAATGCTTCCATCAATGGAAACTATTCTGAATAAAATGTGTGGCTTCAGAAAGAGATTACTTCTAAAGAAATTAAAAGTCGACTTGATGTGTGTGGTGGTTTTCTTTTATGACACCAGGCCCAATTCTTTTTGATAAGACTTTGTAAAAACCAAACAAGCATTATCAATTAAAAAAAAAGAAAACTGTATTCATGTGCACATCTTTTATGTGCTTTCTCTTTTCAGGTTGGGGTGATCATGGCTCTTTCCAGCTTCCTATTCTTTGTAGCTCTAAGCAATGTTCTCTTACTACCCAATTCCTGTTTTCTTTGTTTGAATAAAAGTCAGGTCTTTTGAATGAGGATTTTCAAAGACCACTTGGAAGAATAATCTAACACAATCATTCAAACCCTTCTTTTCAAAGGCACCGCATTGTGGGAGTAATGGTTAACAAGGCTAGTCTGGTTGACCATTACTGGTGAGTAGTGAGTTTTATACTCACTGGGTGAACCATACAGAATTTAGCAAATAGCAAGGGTTGACATATTAAATCAATCAACTTTTTTTTTGTCTTAAATAATTTGGCCTAAAGTTAAGATTTTAAATATTCTGAATGCTACACAGTCAACAAGTTTGCCTTGCAGTCCATTACTACTGTGGTTACCTCAGTTCTCTTTAGGTACCCCATTATCCAGATTTTGACTGACATTAGTATACAATTATTATTTTTATTTTTTTTATTTATAAGCAAGTTAGTGTTCTACAGAAACACACCTCTTCAAGAAATAATTATTTTTCAAATTACTATTGTTAATTGATAGTAATTTGAAAAATAAAAAAAAATGATTATTTCTCTCCAGATGACGTACTATATTTGTGTGTGTGTGTAGAACTCAGTTAAATTGTATTTTTTCTACAATTTTTCACTAAACTCTCAATTCTGTGCAAAAGTAGGATCACACAAACATGAAATTCCCACATTAATAGGATTTATTAAACAATCAGTAAGAGTGTTTCAAATGCAATTCAATCTTTGAAAAAGCAGATAACCATTTCTTGTCATATTCTAAAAAAATAAAGACTCACATGCAGAAAATTATTAAAAATCTTTTCCCTCTTAAAAATCAATATTAAAAATTGAGAAATATATTTATGAACCAAGAAAACTTCTGAGTTTAATAAATTTTAACTTTTTAATAAGTTTAACTTCCTCTAATCCAATTTTTTTCTTTGGAACAGTGTAACATAATATTACATCACTAGTTTTTCAGTATATCTTCAATCAGGATGTAAATAATACTGATGACTTAAATTATTGTGGACTAAAGTTCATTTTTGTAAATTATTTCTCACTTTTAAAGTATTTTTGTCAACCAATTTGCACAGTTTACATTACAAAGATACCCAAGCAACACAAAGTGTAGTCATCAAAACTGTAATTCTTTTGATACTCAGCTGACAGCCTGCTGCTAATTTTATTATGCATGGATATAACATAAATTGTGCATTTTCCCATGATTATTTCACAAAAAAAAACCCAAAAAAACACACAAACATTTTTTTTTTTTCGTATGAACATTGTGAGGAAGTTTATAATTTGTTTCTTTCAACTTAAAAGAAAACATTAATTTTATACTCAATAAAGAAATTATTTAATATTTGTAGAACTGTGTCTGAAAATTATTTCTTTTTTTTGGTTTTCGTAGACTTTTCCTCTACAAATATATAATCCTTTTTAAAAGGTGATGGTTCTATTTCCTATGTAAATTTATTATAAATTGAACCTCAATCAACTTCCCCTAATAAAGGGGAAAAAAGGTAAGTATGTGTTTTGAATAATATAAATATTAACTTTTTTTTTTAATTTTAACTTGAGATTATTTGATATTTTGTAAAAAGAATAAGCATTTTTTTTTTTTTTTTGATGGATTTCTGTACAAATGGCAGCAGTTAATTTGTAAGCAATTGTACTCAAATTTAGAAACCAACCAACCATTATCCCCACCACTGTAGGGTGTTCTATTCCAACCATGTCTCAGTTATCTCCCTTTAACACAACTCTCCAAGCTTTTTGTTCACCCCTACAATAGCCAATTATTGAACTCGCAATTCTTTAGGTGAAGCCACTGAATCTAACCAACACATTTATGAATTTTTGGGACTTACAAACTAAATGTCTTAGTAAGCTTTCTTCCTTTTTTTTTTTTTTTTTTTTTTTTTTTTTAAATTTACCAGAGCTCGTTGCAATTTTGTTGTTGTTATTACTTTTAATAATATGAGCTCTGGTTTCAAAAAAAAAAAAAAAAAAAAATGATTGCTGAGACATTTACTTTACAAGCCCTCAAAATTCATACACTGATGTCCACCTGGACCATTGGATAAATGTGTTGGCTGAACCCAGTGACTTGACCCAAACAGTTGTGAGTTCAATACCAGGCCATGGTAGTGGTGAACAAACAAACAAACAAAGAGAGTGGGAGAGTTGAGGTAAAGGGAGATAGCAGAGACATCTGGAAGAGGCCTGTTATGTATCCCCATGGACAAAATAAAATGTGAACAGTTACAATGCCTCATCTTTATTGCCATATTCTGGGAATTTCAAACCGAACCACTGGGGATAGATTGTTTAAGTTCAACCTGCCAGGCCTCTTCTCTTTAACTCAACTCCCCAAGTTTTTTTCATCACTGCTGTAGCCAGATATTGAACTCACAACTCTTTGGGTCAAGTAACCATTATAAGTTCTGGCTAAAAAGAAAAAGGTTACTGAGACATTAAGTTTATAAGTCCCCAAAGTTCATACACTAATGTCCCCAAGGACACATGACCCAGTGGATAAATGTGTTAGTCAAATCCCATGACTTGTCCCAAAGAGTTGTGAGTTCAATACCTGGCTACTGCAGTGGTAAACAAACTAAGAGAGTTAATGGGAAATCTGGAAAGGGGCATGGCATCTGGAACCAAAACAATTTACCCTGGTAGATACCTTATATTGTTTATTGTCATTTTGAATTAAAAACCTTTATTTTCTCCACCAGGGATCATTCTAGTTTCACATGCCATGCCTCTTCCAAGTGTTTCATTTATCTCCTGACTCAACTTTCCAAGATTTCTGTTGTTAGGTATAGAACTCACAATTCTTTGGGTCAAGTCACTAGATTCAACCAACACATTTACCCCCTGGGCCATGTGTCCTTGGGTACATTAGTGTATGAATCTTTGGGACTTAAACTTAATGTTTTAGTAATCATTTTTTTTTTTTTTTTTTTTTTTTTTTAAGCAGAGCTGATATTGCAAAATAGTTACTAAGACATTAAGTCCCAAAAAATTCATACACTGATGTCCCAAGGACACATGGCCCAGTGGATAAATGTGTTAGTTGGATCCTGTGACTTTACCGAAAGAGTTATGAGTTCCATACCTGGCTCCTGCAGCGGTGAATGGAGAGTTGAGTTAAAGGAAGATAACTGAGGTCATGGCATATGGAACTAAGAAAGGAAGGATTATAACAGCCAAAAATGTAAATAATTCAGTAGAGGCCTGTAATTGGGCATTGCCTTTCAGATAAACAATAAACTGCTCTAGGTATCTCAAGAGAATTCAGTATGTTGTACTTATGAAGGTGATTCTGCTCTGGATCAATATTTTCCTTCTTATGAAGGTGATGTTGAATTTATTTCACATTAATCCTTGGACCTCTTATCTTCCTCAACAATCTTGATGTCATCCGTTCCCAACTACATATAAAACTGGCAGCTGCTCTTGAAAAGACCCTTGTAAATTTTTATGCTTTCATTTAATCATCCTAGAGAAGCTTTTCTGCTTGCCATCGACATGGCTGATGCTAACCTCCAAGAGAGTAACTTTTCCCCTAACTGTTAGAAAAGTTGGTTTACTATGTCATGCCAAGAAATTTCTATCTTGTATATTTATACATCTACCATTCATTTATGCATTGAATATTGTTGCCATATCTAGTCTGGGGCTCCTACTATATATTGTGAGATTCTTGACAAAATCCAAAATGTCTGTAATGTAATTGATCCTGACATCAACCACTTTCTCACTGACATGACATGACATGGCTTCCCTCTGTCTTTTCTACAAATATTTTCACGACAATTGTTCTGATGAGCTTTTCCTCCTTGATACCTTGACTGCATGAATTGAAGCATACTACTAGATTGGCAATTAGGTCTCACTGTTTTACTGTTGAACTAGCTAGATGCAACCACATGTTGTATTCAAATAGTTTCTTTTTCTTATAATTGTAAAAATGCTTGATTCCATTGGTGAAGTTGAATTAAAAAGAATAAAAACTTGTAATTCCAACAGATAATTTATTGTTAAAAGAGATATATTTTGGAAAGCTTTTGCAATCCTTGATCACTCTTGAGAAATAAATGAAACCATAACTATGCTGTAGGTTGCCGAGCCCTGAAGTACGGCATTAAGATCTGTTGGAGCTGCTCAGCAACTTGATATATTTGAGAAAGATATTAAAATAATCAAGAACTTATACAGGCAGCAAACTGTCTGTATAGAGATAGAAAATGAATTCAGTAAATATACAAAAATAGGAAGGTGTGTAAGACAAGGATGTGCCTTCTCACTGGACTTATTCAACCTATATAGCAAGGTGATTGTGAGAGAAGTAGAAGTCTTACCAGGATTCATTATTAGTGGCCACAATCTTAACATATGATATGCAGGTGACACAGTGTTGATAACAGACACGGGAAGGAAATTACAGAAGATAGTGAAGGAAAGCGAGAAGAAAGGATTAAACGTCAACTGCAAGAAGACATATTGTATGGTTGTTAGCAAAAGAATGAGGCCAAATTTCAAATCAGAGATACCAAAATCAAACAAATGCAAAAATTTAAATATCTGGGAAGTGTTTTTAACAGAGGACAGAGAGTGTGACACTGAAATCTGAAAGTATGTAGGGAGGATAGCCAAGAAAGCATTCTAAAAGCTAAGCATTAGTAAAATTTCACTAGAAACAAGAAAAACTGTTACATGATATTCTGTCCTCCTGTATGGCAGTGAGTGCAGGACAATCCAATTAAAGACGAAGAGGAGTTGAAGCAACAAAAATGTAGTTCTACAGAAGGATACTGAAGATACCATGGACCGAACATATGCGCAACGACAAAGTTTTGGAGAAAATGGAAACAGGAAGGAAACTAATACTTAACATCAGGAAGAGACAGCTGAAGTTTCTGGAGCACATAATGAGGAAGAATGGTTTGGAAAATCTGATACTCACAAGGCAGAGAGGTCAAGAGGGACAGAGGAAAGCAAAACGTAACATATTTGGTGAGCTTTAGTAAATGGATGGCAGAACAGGGTTTAGGAGAAAGACAAAGTTTATTAAGAGCTACAAGAGACAGGTGATCATGACTCTCCACAACTTCCTATGTCCTGAGGGCCCACAGCACATAAAGGAGAAGAAGATGTGAAGTGCAAGAAAGGAAATGAAGATTAATCTGGCCATTCACTACAATTGATCCTCTATTAGCTGTCCTGGGCCTCAGCTTGCTGCTGGAGTCTGGAGCGTGTGATTCTGGATTTGTGTAAGTCATTACTCAACTAGAAATTCACTCAGGCACATTGCGTTCTTTCTTGAAAGAGAACAATCATCATTAATTTGGGTGGTTAATGTTTTTTTAGGAGGATAAATAAACAAGAGTGAATCATAAAAGCAAAATAAATCTAATGATTGATCAATGAAATGAATGGATGTTAATGATTAGAGCAATGATTCTCACCCTGCCACAGCACACAAGTGTACCACAAAAGTAGGATTGGATTTGAAATCCCTTCCTAAATGTTACTTCTAATATTGGATTTCACTTATGTGAAGAAGAAGAATTGGCCACCATTTATAGTGATCAAGGGCTCAAAATAAAACATTTGATGGTACTCCTTGATACATTTTGGATTTCAATACTTTCATAATGCCAACGAAAACTTGTTGCCTCTTTTGTGATGCCAACAAATACTTGTTACTTTTGTAATGCTCATAGTAGTAAAGACTTTGTAATTGTAGATACAACGATAGTAATGCCATTGATCAATGCTGGTGTCAGACACCTTTGAATAACACTTGCACTAATAGTACTTGCTCAATAATACTCGCTCGAATAGTAACCAGCGTATAGTGATCTGAATAGATAAATAGTATAGTGAATAGAATGGAGAATAGTGGTTCATATAGTAATAGAGGATAGACTAGAAATAGTGATCATTTAGACATCATGTGACTTCCTATTTATGCGTTTCCTCTATGGTCATAGGGTTTACTTAATTCAATAATATGATCACCTGTGTTTGCTCACTGGTGATCTATGTTCAAACTCAAGTGTCGGCAGCGTCATTTTATTCCTTTACAACGAATACAAAAGTAATATGCGACATTAGCTGAAATGGCTTCATCAGTTTTATTGCAAAATCTATGGTTTTATTTCATAACATTTAAATGTATATCCTTTCAAAATGTTGCTATGTGTGCTGTGATATTTTTCATTTGCTCCTAGGTGTGTCGTTGCTTAAAAATTTGAAAAACACTGATCTAGATGATGATAATCTTGATATGTCAAGTTTTATGTTTAGTCTACAGCTTTCATAAAAAAATTTTCATCTCTTCCTGTGATGTCTATATAAAAAAATTAATGTTCTGATTTTGATATTAGTAGAATGCTAATAAAAAAAGAGAATTTACTGAAGCTTGTTCATTGGGTGTGAGAATGTTCCAGGATGGGGTTTGAAATGTTGTTGAACGATAATTGTGTAGGGAAACTGAAGGCCAATATATTGAACCCTCCTTCTTCTATGTGCTGTGTTTCTTCAGGACATTGACTATCATGGCTCTCCACAATTTCCTGTTCTATGTAACTTATTTCTCCTAAAATTTCTTCACCATCCATTTACACAAGATTACTACATAGGTTATGCATTGTTTCCCTCTGCTTTCAATCTATCCTGTGAGTATCAGATTTTCCAAGCCCTCTTTCCTCATTATGGGCCCTAAAAATTTCAACTCTCTCTTTCTGATGTTAAATAATCATATCCTTTTTGTTTCCTTTTTCTCTAAAACTTGGTCATTGCTCACAGGTTCACTCAGTATCATTCTTTAGAACTACATTTTTTTGCTGCAATCTCTTTTTCATCCATGAGGAGATTGTCCAGCATTCACTGCCATATAGGAGAACTGATATTATGTAATAGTTCAGTATTTTCTGATTTCTATCAAAGTTTCATAATACTTAGCTTTTGCTATCCCAATGCGTCTTCAGATTTCAGTATCACACTTTCCATCCTCAATTCTTGATAATTCAATAAGTCTTTTAGAGATAATCTCTATTAAGTTGTTCAGAAAGTAAGGTGGAATTTTTGTAGATGGAATATGGTAATCCCTTGCTATGTCACGGTTCACCTTTCGTGGTCTCAATCGATGATTTTTAAAAATATTCAATGTAAGTTAATATCATGGTTCTCTTGGTATATCACGGGTTTCTGCAGCCGATCAAAATTTGGCTAAGTCTTCCCAGATGATTTCGTACATGCCACACTATTGGCCGATAGAAGAGACACGACCAATGAGAGCATGCTGTCCAGTATCCTGGGTGCTGATTGGCTTAGTAACCGCAGCCTCAGTTCCCAGAATCCTAGCTTTTGTCAGCCTATGCCACTCAGTTATTTCAAGCTCTACAGTGTCGCCCAAATGTTCTGCATCTTCTAAGCCTTCTGGCAGTGAATACAAGTGCCAGAGGAAGATGTTTACTATACCGGAGAAGGTGAAACTTCTCAATATGCTGAAGGTTTGGTTTGGTTTGTTTTATGACATATCAGCCTCAATGGGTTATTTAATGCCAACAAGATTTTTACTGCTGGTAATATTTTTCCTTCAAAAATGTATTGCTGGTAATAATTTTTCCTAAAAATATTAATTGCTGGTATTAAAATTTATTTCTACACTTTCACTGTGCAGTTTTGGGGTTAACTATTTTCCCATAGTTGGGACCTTAACAGGTTCTACCAACCTGGGCCAGGGTGGACCTGGGAACACCAGCAATTAAAAGGTGGTTCCATGCTCCTCAAAACCTCCTGTTCTGAGGCCTTGCTGTTAGATGTAGTTTATCGTCTTACCCAGGATGCTATGCTGAAGGAAGGGAGAATGCTGTAATGGCGGCTTTTGGCCGCCATTATGACATCAATGAATCCAGCACATCACTGCATCAAGAAGGATTTTAGAATGTTTAAAAAGTGTTTAAGAGTGTAGAAAAGGTTTATAAGACTGTGGGAGGCCTTATAAAAAATAATATAATAAATAATAATATAAAAATATTAAAAAAATATGCATTACAATACCCAGATGAATCAATTTAGCCAATCCTGTTTCTACTTCACAGATTTTTACCTATTGCAGGGTGTTTTGGAACATAACACCTGTTATAGTATAGGGATTACTGTAAAATTGCTTTCAAATATTGCATGCATATGTCAAGGACATATTTCATTGTTAGGATCAGATTTCAACAGTTTTTGTGCTGTTGAACTCATTCTTTTTTGCTACTTTTTTTAAGCATAACTTTTTCAACTAATTTATTTCACAGCATTTTCCAGGTATATATAATCTGTTACTCAGATGGCTTATGAGAAACAACAGAATAAGCCTGTGTGATGTGTGAAGATTGCATTCATAATGAATGAATAGATTCTTCATGACTTGTGTAAATTTTTTTTCTTTTTTTTTTTTTTTTGGCAACATATTCCTTCACCTATAGTCCAGCTTTAGCTCCCTGCAACGATGTTTTCCAAAAATTGCTGTTGAAACACCACAGACGAGATTAAAGAAAATACAATAAGGCAGCTGATGGCAACTCTGAAGGAGGACTTTGCAAAATGCAAAGGTCAATGTGAAAAGTGTGTGAGGTTCAAGAGGAGTACTTAAAACTAAAACACCATTGTCCAGTAGATGAGTTTTTTTTTTTTTTCATTAGCTTATTTCTAAACTGTCTTCTTGATTCCTCTTTTGTTGTTGTTACGCTTTAATAATGTTTTTCATTTTCTTTCACATACAGTAACCCCCACCTTGTGTCTTAGTGGCTTTATTGCCTTGCTTGAGGTGAAATGATTAAAAAAAATAAATAAAAAAAAAGAAGCAGACCTTTTATAAGTATTCCGCTGCTTCAAATGTACTGGAATAATTGAGTGAAGACTAGTCATTATCCTTAAACATTTTATTTTTCTCAGTAATAGACTATTCTTGGTGTCTTTTACACTCTTCCAGGAAATTAAAATTCTTTTTCATTAAGACTATTCTTAAATAGACAAAATGGAAATTTGTTCATGCAACATGGATATAGTGGGTGAGTGAAAAAATCTGAGCGAAGCTGTAACAGTTTTTGTCTAACCACAAAAGAAACATGCAGTCGAGCATTGTCCAGATGAAATGCTTTTTCTCTATTGCTGACTACAGCTGGTCTAATTGGGAATGGTATTTGATGACTTGTTTGATTCTTTGAAAGAAGTTCGTTGAATAAGACAAGCTTCCAGCTTCAGCACACCACATTGTTTTAGACCCAAGGGCAGCCTTTCATATGGTTAATGGTGGTTCATTTCACTTGATATCTTCGATTGGGTAGTTTTTATAAAGTTTTCATTTCTCTTGTTGCAGTTTGGTTCAAAAATAGAACATCTTCATTACATTGAAGTGGAAAATTGTATCCAAAAATAAGGTCTATTAGTTTTTTTTATTTTCCATGTCAATACTACATTGCAAAATGACTAACATGACACAATAACACATAGTTATTTGCAATATGTTGGCTGTCTTCTGCATTATATAAGGTTTATCCTCTAGTAATGTCTTCATTTAATCACAGTTAAGCTCAATTGGACAATTTGAAAGTAGAGTCAGTCAGTTATGTGCCATGCATGATACACGCTTAGGCAATTACGTATCTTTTAATATATGACTGACAATCTTTCGATACATGACTGATTTTTTTTTCCTGCCGCAGTAGGTTACCATTTCTTTCTGCAGTAGACCAGTTGCCATCCAAGGCTATAGAACCTGGTCTGTCTTGCTATTTACCCATAGCTGGTGGAAGAAGCTGAGGATTCATACCTTTCCCAAGGGTATTAGCACATAAGTGAAAGTAATGGATTTGACTGGAATTTGAACTCGGCTCTCCGATTCCTCAATCCAAGCCACTAACCATTACTTTACCGTACCTTCATAAGAAAGTAGAGTATTAACAAGAAATACCCAGCCTGAAACTGCAAACCAATTTGTGATATGTTTAATCATTCACAACATATTCTCTTTAATCTACACAAATTTTCAAGCTTGTCACATTTTACTGTTCTTAAAATAAAATAAAAAAAACATAATATATAGAAAGTATTCCTTATTTTTTCATCCTTAATATTAAAGCAAAAACCTTCTCAGGCTAAAATGTTTTTTTCCACTGACATGAAGTGGAATGATTATATTGATCTGCTGTGAGGAAAGGTTGGTTCCCTGTGTCATGACAAACAATTTTTCTCACCAGAATCAATTTTGCACCTTTACAAGTCTACCATTCATCTGTACACTGAATATTATTATCACATAAGGCCTGGTACTTTTATACCTCTAGAGATTCTTGACAAAATCCCTAGAATTGACAATGTTATTCATCTTAACATAGCATCTTGGCTTCAACCACTTTCCATTCACATTAAAAAAAGAATCATTTACCTTTAGTGAGGTGGGCAAATAAATATAAAGAGGAGTTTCAGGAGTTGGGATCATATCATTCATATACAGGTTCGGGGTTGATGTCTCTTATTTATATAGTTTGCGACGATGTATTCTCACCGTTTAAATCATTAACCTCTATATTTGTTTTTTGTATGAATGATTCATGAATTTATAAATTATATTTGCACCTTTTAATTGAAATTAAATATATATATATATATATATATATATATATATATATTATAAATTAATTGATTTAAATCAATTAATTTATAATATTAATGCTCTGTAAATTTACATTGAGCACTATTTTGTAAAAATAAAAATATCTATAAGAACACCGAATTATATATCTTACTGTTCTTTCTTTTTATTCATAAATACATATATATAAATATGTAACAATGTTTCCCCTAGCGAGGGGGGTTTGATTGATTCGAACCTTTTAAAACCCTTTATTCTGCATTCAACACCATGATTTGATAAGACACAAGAAGTGTTGAAACAAAATGGCTATTTTTGTAGTGATTTTATAATGTATTTATGTTATAATTTTCGAATAAATTATATTTGCTCTACTCTGTATTGAGCACTCTTTTAAGAATAGCATTTTTTGGTTATTGGAATTTATTCCATATCCACCAATCCTATACTTGGGGATATATATATATATATATATATATATATATATATATATATATATATTTATATATATAAGGATCATATTTCCCATTTTATTGTTAAATAGATACAAAAGTATCTCGTTTAAGAAAAAAAGGGGGGATTTAAGGTGCCTTTTGTCCGAAACTTCTTCAAAAAATAGAAGCAGAAAAATAATCATCGTCAGTATAAAAACAAAGAAGTTGATAAGAAAACTTATTATCAATGACCGATGTTAAAAACAATAGATTACCAAGATGTAATAAAAGGAGGGAACATTAAAGGAAGAGGAAAAAAATAAAAACTTTATGAGTACTAAATATTTTCTAGGTTAAGCAATAATCTCCCCAAATAGGACCAACCTGAATTTCATCTCTGTCTGCACAGGGCAGGACGTTGCATATTAATAATAATAGACTCTAAGATATCTAAATGGAGCCTTGTGTATGACAATCTATGACAAAGTGGAATTAATTTTTCTGTGATGTATTTCATCCCTTAGGGCTTAATCAGACTAAAGTGATGTTTACATTGATGTGATTACATATACTCATGAAGGAGAGGGGATGCTGAAATTAATTTTTTTTTTTAAGTGTTTTTTGGGTATAAAGTATAGTCAGTTTCATTTAGTTTCTTTTTCTTTTTACCACTTTTGTTATTAAATATCCACACATTGTGATAATAGGTGATCTGCCAAGCCAAAATGTTGTAAGAAGCTGGATGTAAATTTACTATGGATGATCTAGTGATTAAAGTCCTTTCTATTTATTTTCATCTGAGTAAATTCCATACCTATGAAGTTCATAAAAAAAGGAAAGATGTCTATATTGCAGAGACAAGATAAGATACATTGTGTATAAGATCCATTTTGTGTTCATAGACGTTTCTCCCAAAACATATTGTGAAGAACAGTTGTGATAGCTTATCAAATGCACAGGGTGTTATTAAATTGTTGCCATTTTATATTTTCAATTTTCTGCATGTGTGGCATTTGTTATTGATTTCATCAAGGGTAGTTGAGCAAGGAAAAAAAAAAGAGAGAGAGAGAGAAATGTCTCATTTAACCCTTTGAACTACAAACAGCGACACACAAACATTTCAAAATGTTTTGGTGTCAATCTGAGGACAGAGCAGAGGATTCAGAAAGAGTTGGATGAGTCTAATGGTGATTACAAAGGTACAGCAATTCAGAAAACTCACTGATTGTTCTGATAAGAACTTCTGAATTTGTTGGCGAGGGCCTCAGACTCAATACGGAGGCCTACATCAAGTGCCTTGAGGAAGTAGTGCCGTCATGGGTCAAGAGGGTGGCAGATGGAAGACCCTATGCCTGACAACAGGACTCTGCACCATGCCACAAAAGCAGGAGAATCCAGTCATGGCTGTCAGGCAATTTCTGCGACCACATCACCCCTTACATCTGGCCACCTAACTCTCCAGACTGCAACACCCCTTAATTATTATGTGTGGGGCACAATTGAGTGAGAGACCAATAAAGCTCCTTGTAACACCAATGATGAACTGAAGGCAAGGATCTTGGCAGCATTCACCAACTTAAACAATGAGACCGTCCAAAAGAATTGCAGGAGATTCTGAAGTCGTCTGGAGGCCGTGGTTGAAGCCAAAGGCAATTTTGTTGAATAAATGTACACTTTAGTATTTCAAGATATTTTTGTGTAATTTTGGTAAATATATGTATTAAAATGAGATGTCAGTGTTATTTTCATTTTTATAATTCAGACAACAATTTATCCATCACACCCTGTATATACTTGCTTCAAAATTATTATTGTTATGGCTAGTTTGGGTTCTGTTCAGTTCCATGATAGTTTTGAATATGGTTGTCATTATTTGGATATTGTTTTGGATAGTATATGTTAAAGAGTTAGTAGGAAGTATTACATGTTTGTTTTCATCTAGTGACATACTGACTTTCGCATTTATTATATAGCTATATACAGGGTGTAATAAATAAATTGTCATCAAAATGGCACAAAAATGAAAATATCACTGACATCACATTTTAACAAATATATTTGCCAAATTTATACAAAAATATCTTGAAATACTAAAATGTAAATTCAAGATATGAAATGATTGGTCGAGAAAACTCGCCAAAGGTTGTGTGTTTATAAACAGCAATTCAGACTTTGCTAACCAGACGCTTCTCTGTAGCTGAATGGTACAGCATGTCAGATCAAATGACAGTTTCAATATAAGAATACAGGTTCAATTCCTGCTGGAGAATGCATATTTTCTACAAAATTTCTTGAACATCCAGGCCAGTAAATATCATTAATACAGTTTAATTAAAAACAGAGCATTTCCTTAAATAAATTGTATCTATAAAAATAATGTATAAACAGAATATTATATATATATATATATATATATATATATATATATATATATATATATTTCATTAAAGATGACAGACAAGATACTGTGATTAAGTTTTTTATTTAATTTTTATTGTGTTCGAACAAATGTTTTCTTTTCTGGACACAGAGTGTGTAGGAACTGTCCAAATGTTCTGTAATTTCGCGTGTTTTCGGCTATACTTTTAGCCATTATCAAGGCTGATTTTATTTTTACTTTTTAATTGGGTGTGTGGGTGGTGTGTATGTTTCTAGAGTTATAGAGATGTTTTATTTTCCAAACACAGCACATTGTGGCCATGTTTGTAGTTAATATTATTGAGTGTTGACTTTTTCTTTTTTATTATTAAGGCTTCCATTATTTTTAATCTTTTTTTACATGTGGATGAGGTTATTATGTTTGTATTTTCTACTAGAATGTTTAGGATGGGGGTCTGGTAAGTTTGTGTGTGTGTTTAAATGGGTTCTAATGGAGCTAATTACATGCATGCACAATGACAGTCCCATTCTATGACTATAATGGCAATATCTACACCCAAACTAATGGTGTCAGTATGGGAAATCTGCTTGGCCCATGCTTCTCCAATTATTAGATGTCTCACATAGAAAACATGATATTTAAACAGGTCTGTAAACCTAAAATATATGTCCACTATGTAGACAATATTTTTATTTTACACTAAAGAAATGGATACTCTTAAGATCACATTTGAAAAAACTGTCCTTAACTTTACCTATGAACTTAGTCAAAAAATAAACTCCCATTCTTAGATGTTCTCATAGAATATGGTAACAACACTTTTACCTCCTCATTGCATAAAAAACCCACTAGCAGAAACTCTCGCCACCTTAACTTTAAGACCGAATGTCCACTCAGATACAAAATAGCAGTGATAAAAACTTCCTAAAAAGTGAATTCATCTTTTTGTCTACATTTCCTTAAAGAACTCAATGCAAAACAGAGATTAGTTAACAATGGCTTTCCTAGCCACCTCATTGATCACCAAATTAGACTATTTCTTCCCAAAGTAAATAATAATGATAGTGAGCACACAGTTAAAAATAACATAAGTAATTTCTACAAACGCCAAATACACATCAAGTACAAACAAGATGAATCTTCACTTAGAAATATCATAAAGAAATACACTACCCAAATTGACTAGAACAAAAGAAAAAATATCAAATTAACTATTTACTACAAAAAATTTAAAACAGCTAACCTTATCTTCAAACATACCAACACACCAACAAAATCAAAATTAGAACAAATGAACATTTTTATGAGTTCAAATGCTCCTTAAGGAACTGTGTTAGTGATCAAACCGAATTCATAAATAATTTTGTCTTCAGACAATAGATTTATTGATGAAATGAAACCTATACACAGAACTAAAAGTACAATGCCTGCTACAGTTTACATCAAAACATTATAGATGCAGAGATGTTTTCAATATCTATATGTGTCTGATTTATTGAAATTTTAAACTTTGCTTCTCATTCAGTTTTTTATCAATTTTATTGTTCCTGATTATCCTGCACTGTATCTTTTTTTTTATCATTTTACCCCAAGCAAGGCAACAAAGCCACTAAGATGCAGGGGATTACAGTATGAAAGAATATAAGAAAAAGGAAACATTATTGAGGAGCAAGAACAGTAAAAGAACAGAAATAAAGACAGAAAATAATGATTGATATTCCATTTAAATTTTTGAAGATCAAACTTGACTGAAAAGCAAGAAGCCAGAAGAGTCCTACAAGTGAAAAGTGTGAGAAGAAAACTCTCAGCATCAGATTTACAGTTACATCTAGCCATTTCAACTGTAAAATGACAAGATCTTGCCACCAATCAAATACTGCTATTAAATTTATAGTCTAGATAGTATTTTTGAAAAGAAAGGAAATCCATCACAACACAGTTTTCCAGCTTTTTTACTACTATGCATACAGATATTTTTTTATATAAGAGGAATACAGGTTCAAACCCTGCCGAAAGACACATTTTCTATATTAAATACTTTCAAGAAATCATATGGTTTGATGACAATTACATTGTTTAAAAAGAAAGAAAATAAACAAATGTCAATTCAAACGTAAAAACCCAAATATAATGTTTATCGTAATAAGAAATCTATTTTTATATTAGAGTTTTCATTTCTCAGCCGACTCCCTAGAATCTGAACAAACAATTTTTAGAATCCGTTCCTTTCACCACCAAAAAACTTGTTCTATTTATGGGGGACAAGGGCTCAATATCTACATTTGTAAATATGGTATGGACATAGAAATCAACTGCACTCATGATGACTGGCAGTTTCACATCTCAAGGGATCATCAGTGTTTTTAGTTTAAAAATCATTTGGAGGTGTGAGACTGACAGTTGCCATGCAGTGATGATTTCTATATCCACACTGTATTTCTCGAACCCATATATATTTTTGTGTATATGTATTTATGCAAATTCAGTAATAAATTCATAGCTTAATGACGAAAAGCAAGTAAATAAAAAGCAAATATTTATTTTTCAACAGAATTTCCTTTGTCAATACACTTAATTCTTCTTGAGAGATTAAAAATTAAACAGTGAAAAATTACAGATTAAATTAATATAATAATTGGGTCAAGCTATGAACTTGTTGATCCAACCTCTCATAAGGTTTTTTTGGCTTAACTGACATGGAAGCTTATCATCAAAGTGACTAACATAAACAAGAATGTGCAAATGATTTTCAGAATGTTAGTTTTCTCCCATGTTATTCTCAAATAATATCTTGAGGTATCAAGTTCAACTGGTCTGCTTAAAAGTAAAACAATTTTCATGCCATATATTGGCAAAAACATTAGGGAGAAAAATTGAATTACAAAAAAAAAAAAAAAAAAAAAAAAAAAGGAAGAAAATTTAAATACAGTAGAAAAAAGAAAGTGGTATAGTGGTGGTGTAAGTGAGATTTAGACCCCTTCAACCTTAAGTGGCAGAATCTAGATTAGGACTCAGTAAAATGAAGCAGACAAAATTTATCAATAAAGGATTATTTATAGGCAAAAGTTGTTAGTTATCAAAGTCTGAGCAAGTAAAAAAAAAAAATAATGTAAAATTTCTTTTCTAATCTTCTGATTAAAAATTCTTTCATAGCCTCTTTCTAATAATCAGACTGTACAAGATGGGATTATAAAATTATCACAAAGCTTGAACTACAAAACTATTATGGCCAAGTTTCTCACAAATCAATATCTTGTATTGTAAGTCTAAGAAGCAAATGTATAAAATTAATAAAAACACAAATGGGGCTTAATTGTAAACATAACTGTCTATTTCTGTCACTGTTTTATCTAATGATCCTTTTGGATCTGGATCCTCAAATGTTTTGATCTCACAAATTTAATCTTTATGCCAAAATGTACAAGAGTCTATTTGTAAAACAATCGAATGTGGTCATCATGAAAGCCTACATAAAATGAGCTCTAAATGATTTTATCTCAGTTGTAAATCTCCTGTGTTTTTTTTATGACCAGCAATAAAGTCTACGAAGTACGATCTTCAAAGCAGTCGCCCATTTAATCAAAAGGGAGTAAAATAATAGATAAATAAATGAAAACTTTTGGAAACAAGTGCTACTCAGTTAGAAATTGTGAGGTTCTAATTGCAGGCTTATATAAACAGTCACAATTAGAACTGAGGATAGTTCCAATTCCACCCACTAGGTGATGCAGGCTACCTGTCAGAGACTGTTCTGGTGCTGTCAGTTCTGAATTGCTAGCCACACATTCTGATGAATAGAGACTTAAAAATAAAAGCTGACCTGTTAGGACAAGTGCTACTTCTGTCATAACAGACTAAGTGTCTACAACCAAACCAAACTGTGCAAGTCAATCCCCCGTATAAGCAAACAAATATATTGGAAACAGGATTCATGTCTTCATTTCTTACTATGGCATTAATTAGAACTATTGTTTCCTTATGAATGGGCAGCAGACTTTTCCCTGCTTTTTGTACACTGATGCACATGAGAATCGAGACAGTGTTTGGGTGATTTGCCTACTCAATTCTGAGGGTGAGGTGATCTGTTGTATGTTTAGACATCAGCAGTGAGAATGCAAGCCTGAAAAAATATCATCGGATAACAATAAAAGACAATATAAATCAGGGTTTCTTAACCTGGGTGATATCGGCCACTGGTGGGCGATTTTAACTGTTGGATGGTCAATGTGCAACTGAACAGAAAATGGTGGCTGATATAGGATTTTGAATATTAAAAAGATATTTCAACATATGCTACCTGGAAAAATACAAAGAATTTGCATTAAAAAACCAAAAAAAAACCCCAAAACAAGAGGCTAAATGGAATTAACTGGGTCACATTTCTAGATAAGATATAAATATTCCTACAAATAAGGAAATGTTTTCTATAGTTTTGAGACGGGTCATTAACATTCAAATAATTCTTCAGATGAAATAACATTTTTTTTTTCACTTATAAATCCGATAAGAGAAGACCAAGAACAACTTTGCCAGTAAAATTAAGGAGTAACCTCAGGATAATTTTTATTTAATATAAAATGGTTTTTACTTTTCTTATCACATTGGCTATCTTGAATTTATCAAAGGCAGGAAAAGTGCCCATCAAAATATAATTTAACCATCGCTGTATGCTTTTGCATATTTACTATATACAGGTCAATAGTGTCCTTGTGAAAATTGGCAATGACACAAAAAAGGTCAGCAATCCCTGATCTAAATAAAAACAAATACAAAACATTGGTTATTTTGTAACTAGTATTTCTTTCAACTAATTTCAGTTGCTTTGTTTACACTATTAGTAGAAAAATTTATTATGAATTTTTTTTTATTATTACATTATCAGTTATTAAGTTTTGACTAGCATTTCTTTTATCTTAATCTAATATTACTTCTAGTATAAATATAAACAACTAAAATTAAGATGAAAAAATTGAAATAAAAAACTAATGATAATCGAAATGCTTCATTTAATAAAAATTCAAGATGATATTACAACTAATACTACTAGTGTAAATAATATTACTAACACAACTAGTGTAAAGAAAGCAAATTAGAAATACTATACAAAATTAATAATGATTGATATAAAAGTAACTCTTCAACAAATAGGATATATCTGTTCAATATTTTATGGCCTAGTGTTTTTTGATTGTTGTTAATAAGAATCAATGCAGGAAAAAGTAAGTAAAAATGTAAAGTTTTCAGATTTTCATTACATTTTCTAAAGGCTTCATATTCAACATTTCAGATTTTGTTGAAATTTGTAATGCAAAGTCTTACACTTCAAAAAAAGAACTTTTTTTTTTAGGTTTTGTAAAAATGTCAACAGAACAAAATATTAGAATATAAATTTAATTGTTCATTTCCAGTGAAGTCTGTCACTATGTGCTACCATATTTGCAAATTAAATATAAACTCAGGCTGAGGCCTGCTACTGGTAACATGTAAGCCAGTACAAACTGCCACATGATTAAGTGGTTGGCATAAAATTTATCCAACATGTTTCACCTTCTGAGAGGCAAATGCAGAAATTTTATTTTGTAACAAGTATTTATATACAAGAGAAAAAATGTTATTGATTTTTCAAAATTTTGAAATTTAAGACTGCTTATAAATAGTCATCAGGTTAGCTATGGAGGGGACACACACACATTATATATATATATATATATATATATATATATATATATATATATATATAAAATCCATAAATCTTTTTACTTGATGTGGGGAATAGGCTATTTCAGCAAATGATACAAGTGGTCATTTGTCTTTTCAAACCTGAAAAGACAGGCAACCACTTTTTTTCGTCTGCTGAAATAGTCTATTCCCCACATGAGGTAAAAAGATTTTTTGGATTATTCACCATATTGCTCTGTATAAATAATATACATTGAGCTCTCTTTTTGTGGGTCAGTTTTAATATTTTTATATTACTAGGACCCACTTGGATTTATTTTACCTTTACTGATATATATATATGTGTGTGTGTGTGTGTGTATGTGTGTGTGCATTTATATAAGGCTAGGATTGGGGTCTCAAGCCTTGAATAGCAACCTTCCTAATAGTGTTTTGATAAAAACACTGTACTCCTGTAAATGTCTGAGTTGGGTGCCAGGAAAAGCATCCATCCTTGTAAAACTTTGCCTCAAATCATTATGATAAATCCTTTGTCAGACTGGACCCACTTTGCTTTGTGCGAGATGAATCACAGTCCTATATAAAAAAAAAACCCCAAAAAATAACACTGCTACGTATGTATGTACTGCCCTCTGAGAAATGTATAAACAGTATAAGCTATATTGTCCACAAATGTCATTTTGATTGTGTTGCTCCCAAGTTGAATACTACTGCTAATAATATAATACATTTAATAATACTATAGATAATAATATTGTGGATAATATTGTAGATATTTCTACTAAGTTCATTTCATTGACATATAACTGAGAAAATTAAATAAATAAAAATGATAAATAAAATAATAAAAATAAAAATGAATAATAAAAAAAAGAAAAACAAATAGATTTTCCCATGATGCTAAGAGTAAAGGAACCGGAAATATGATTACCATACCTGATTTTGTTAAACACTGTCAGGTAATGCTGTTGAAGTCTATAAAATAACAAACATTTTTTTGCCTCACTATTTTCCTCCTTTTCTCTAAGATGCTGTGCCACATGGTAATTATGTTTCTTCTGGGAACATTATAACGAATGGTGTTTGTAAACCTCCACCTGAGAAGTAAGTCAAGCTTACTCATTGGTTGTTCCAACTCAGCGCAAGGCATTGTAATGATGCTTATACTGATTTACCCTAAGTTCTGGACCAAAAAAAAAGAAAATGGACATCTCATAACCATGTTTAAAACACCCAGTGTTGGTTGTTCCAACTCCGCATAAGGCTGACTTGAGCTTGACCATAAATATGATGCTTATACTTACTTACACTAACTTCTGAACCAAGAAAAAGAAACGGACATATGCAAGAGACATTTAGAACTTTGTTTCACTACTGTCACCATAAAAAGAAAAAATGTCCGTAGTAGAACCTGCGTTTTCGTATGTTTATTTTATGCCACATAGGAACACTCATACACTTAAAATACATACAAACATGCAACCTTCTAAATGCCATATAACATAAGCTAAAAGAAAGACAAAAGCTGTTGGAATTTTAAAGTATTTTTAATTTCTAAAAGACTTCTTTCAAAGATTTTTTTTTTTTTTTGACAACGTAACCTCTATGTGTTGTTATTACACTAACTTTCCTACTATTGTAAAATGAGTCAAAATCCTTCCAAGAGTTATTTGGAATACTGAACGATAAGACTCTTTTCTTATAGATTATTTACTTGAAGAAGGATGAAAAATAAATCATCTGAAAGAATGCTAATACTATCAACAATACAAGCAAGGGTGTTGCTCAGTTATCCAAGCAAATCTTGATATATTAATGACATCCTTTATATGTCAGAGTTTTTTATGATCCCTTTTTTATATATAGGGGGTAGCACTATATACAGATAAATTTTTTTGGAGGAGTTAAAATAAGATATGCAAAAAAAAAAAAAAAATCTTCAAGGATCTCACTATACATGAAGTTGTCTTATACATGAGTATATATGGTAGGCTTTTTCTTTTTTTTTTTTTTTTAAATCAAGTTAACTTCCTTTGAAGATTCTGTAAATGATTTTGAAATGTTTTACAGTGTTTTCTTGAAGCTTTCTAATAAAATTAATGCAGAAACACATCCCTTGCCTTCTAGAATATTAAAATATAAATTTTCTAATGGAATCGCAACTTTAAATTTTAAAAACAAAATCTCTAAATAATTAGTGATTCACAGAGAAAAGTCAACATCAATAGATGTACCAGAAAAATAGGCATTAAACTTAGTGTAGAGAACTCAGTGAGTAACAAACTCACTACCCAATATTACTAGATTACCTCAATAAAGATAATTTGTTGTACTTCCTAAACTAAATTTGACACATGACCTCAAGTGTGGCAGTGTCCAGAAATCCTCAAAGAATAGTAATGGCCTGCTAAACTAGCTCATTAATTATTACCACATACCAAAATAATCTAAGAATAAAATTCTCAATTACTATTCCACTTAGTAAGTACAAAAAGCCCATTCATTTATAAAGAGGAATAGTTATAGAACATTAAATTTGTACCTAATTGATATTTCAAAAAAGAAAAAAATCTTGGGGCTAGATTCATTTTCAGTAGCCCAATGCTGATTGGGCTACTGAAAATGTTTGGAAGATTTCAGTTTATTTTTTTATTTTTTTTTCCACTTTT
Source organism: Acanthosepion lycidas (assembly GCA_963932145.1). Classification (NCBI taxonomy): domain Eukaryota; kingdom Metazoa; phylum Mollusca; class Cephalopoda; order Sepiida; family Sepiidae; genus Acanthosepion; species Acanthosepion lycidas. The sequence continues at coordinate 96,015,234 of OZ010597.1, read as the reverse complement.
TTAATTTTTAGTTTAAAGAAATGGAGTTTTCTTACCTATTGTACTTAATGCATTAGTAGCTTCAATTAATTTAATGGTTCATGATGTCAATTAAATTCTTCCTTTAAAAAATGTGAGCATTTGATTTTAATGATTTTCTAATCTTATAGAAAATAGGAAATATTTTAGTATTTATATAGTTTCTGTTAAAATAAATTAAATAATTTCAATTTGTTTATGCTTTCTAATTGATCATATGACTCAGAAACAATTTATAGACATCAAAAGTCGTTAAATTTACAGTGTTTTTATTTGTTTTCAAACTGGTTAAGTTTCTTATGCATTAAATTTAACAGGTTTATTTTATAAATTACTAAATTACAATTTAAATTGCAGTTTGAAGCCAAACTGAGGGATTATAGTGACAGACAGCAGATTCAAAATGTACCTGAGCATAGAGAATTGGCTTGGCTTAGCTTATTACATTTATTTACTTTTCCAAATTGTTGGTCATGGAATTTAAAGAAAAAAAAATCACACACACACACACACATACATACATAATAGCTGGCCACTTGTATTCGAGGATACCCATCTATTAGGGCAGCTAGCCAATCCCTATTGCAGAGGCTCACTCAGACACATTTGTATTTGTTCAGCACCCACAGAGCTAACCTGTGGTTTATACTGCAACTATACTGAGCAGACCTTAGTTACGGTTTCTGGGAGAGAGCGTGTTATCTAGCATGATCAACAATCTGAACAAGGCCAGCACACACAAATCCTCAGTCATCATGACTTGTGACTTTGTACTAGTACAGCTAATAACAGGCTAAGTTCTTCACTGAATGGGTGCTCTTCTATTGTAACCTTTTACCAGTCTAAGCTAAGCTTTTTAAATACCCTTATTATAACTGATGTTAATGAAAGTAAAAATAATGTATTGGTAATTTGGTAAGATAGAAAAATCTCTAATTATGGATATTTTTACGTTTTTCAAATCAAACTATCTTAACACAAATGAATAAAGTTATTAGGTTGGTGCAAAAATAATGTCGTTTTCTCACATATGTTACTATGTGAGAAAACGACATTATTTTTTCACCAACCTAATATTTTCAAAATTTAAGTATTTTTTTCCAACAGGTTTTACTGCCACAAGTTATAGATTTTGTTAATGTATTTTTAATCAATTCAACCCAAGCAAGGTAATAAAACAACTAAGATGTAAGTAGTTACTGAGTGCTAGAGAATGAGAAGAAAAAACTATTAAGGAGAGAGAACAATATAAGAACAGGAATTAAAAAGACAGAAGATAATGATTGACATTGCATTTAAATTTTTGAAGATCAAATTTGACTGGGAAGCTATTCTTTATATAATTAGTTAATTCTAATTTGACCACATAATATAAAATGATCCCTTTGAAAGCAATACCTCCTATTATGTTAGTGTGTGTTGTCAGTAGAGGATGAGCCTTTCTGCCAATAACCATTTTTTTTACCAATAGCAGCTGGGCATATGTCAAGCAAAATGGAATCTGACAAAAGTGCATATGAAGCAGAGGTGCATCATTAAATTCCTCCGTGTTGTAAAGAAATTATACCAATTGACATTCATCAACACGTGAACATTTATGGAAACCAAACAGTGGATGTGAGTACAGTTAGGTTGGGGGTAATGCATTTTAGCAGTGGTGGTGGCAATGTGTGCAACAAACTATGTTCAGGCCAGTACACAGTATTTTTCTGACAATATCTTCACTGCTAGGAAAAATAGAGTTTTGTAACAGAAAACTTGCTCATTCCAATGGTGTTATTGTGTTTCTTGTACTTGTTGCAGTTTATGTAAAAATAAATGAGTGAAATTACTTTTTGTGTATCCTTTTTATACAATCAATTTAATACAATTTAATAAACAATCACACAGAAATGAACAAATAACAAATATATAACAAAGATATTTTTCATATCTCAGTTTATTATCAGAGTATTCCATTAAAAATCATTTTTAGTTTTAACTAGACAACAGTCTCCTGTTCGGTCACACCTTCAGAGAAGTTATTACAATGATAAAAAATGATTATCGTTGAATTCGCTCCAGCAGAGATTATGCCACCTTCTGCGTATTATGGGCAAAAGGGGAGATAATTTTTTCTTTTTGCACACATTTATTTGACTCCTACATAAATAAGTAAATAAATAAGTGATAATAGTTAGCATTTAATAATTATCTCCCATGAAAATGTTCTCCCTGAGCACCTCAGTTCAGCACAAACTCGGACACCACGATATTTGAAAACCCTAGAGACTTTTTTTGTTTGCATTCTGTTAACATTTTAGGGGTACCAGATTTTCTTATATTCTTTAAGTGAGCAAACTTTTAAGGGTACTTAAATTAATACTTCAAGCTACATTGCAGCATTTTGGCTTCTTAAAGGTTATATACACACACACAAATCAAACTTAGAGTATTATACAGATTAAGTTTATTTATCTTGTAAAGATATCATTCTTGCTATCAGGGCTGTGGAGTCAAAGACTGAAGCAATTTTGATAGGAGTTGATAAAAACATAACTCTAGCTTTAAATGAGAAAAAAGAAAAATGTCTTAAAATATAACAATACATTTGTACATAAAAGTTTCACTTTTCAGCATTAATGTTTTCTGTTTAAAAAAAATAAGGAAAGAAAATTGTAAATTTTGTTTGATAATTAAAAAAAATATTTTTTGAAAAATTATGAAGCAAAATAGAAATATTTTACAATATCAAAGAAGCTTCCCATGAAGTTGGCCACATTTAAGCAGTTTCCCATGAAGTCGGCTATATTTAAACAGCTTCCCATGAAGTTGGCCATATTTAAACAGCTTCCCATGAAGTCGGCCATATTTAAACAGCTTCCCATGAAGTCGGCCATATGTAAGAAGCTTTCCATGAAGTCGGCTATATTTAAGCATTTCACCATAACTGAAGATGGAAAACGTTTTATGTTTCAGTGATTCACATACGATGCAAATATTGCTACTAATTAATATATGTTTGCCTTTTTATGAAGGTGTTGTACTTGGAATCAGTAAGTAGAAAAATAGAGGAGTCGGAGTTGAAGATTTGATGTACTGTCTCCACAGCCCTGCTTGCTACAAAAAAAAAAAAAAAAAAAAGAATTGGTGAGTTGCCAGCTTAATTAGTTATTTAAACTCCCAAAATTTCATCATTTAATTTATTATACTAGATTGTTTGGAAAGTAATATTGCATTTTTGAAGTTGGAGATAAAACAAATGTAAATACAATTAAGGTCATTTGTTATTGACACATCACACAATCATTATCATTAATCCAGTGTAAAAAAACAATTTTATCAATTCCTGGTGTTTCTGATGAAAAGAAATCTAAAAAGTCTTGAACTTTCCTTATTCCTGAATCTCCAGACACTAAGATAGTGCATTAATGACTCTGATAAATAATAATCCAAATGTGTTAGATAGAATATTGAGAATGAGGTAAACATCCCCAGCTTAATGATTTTATTTTCTCTTGGGTTTGTTTTGCTGATTGAGACTTTGCATTGCCAGGCTGGAGAGATGACAACCATTGAAGAAATCTGCACATTACTAATCTAATGTACAATTGACATGCTTCACTTGCTGACACTAAAGCTGCTACAGTTATTGCTTTCTTAACAATATCTATCATATCCTATTAAATCCAATGGTGGATCAAAGACTTTGTTTTTGGTGTTGGAATTCGTTTAACACTGGGTGGTACATTACTATTGTGTTTGAGTTTATGGCTAATATACATGTTAGGTGGCCTACCCTAAATTAACTCTTTGTGTGTGTGCGGGGGGGTGATAACATTGGTTCTAAAACTTTCTAGAGAGTTCATTGTCTGCCCACCATCTACCTTTGGACACTTCAATGTTAGCAAGTTTGTCTTGTTAGATCTATTATAAGTGAGTAGTGAATTTGGATGCTCAATACTTACAGCCTTGTGCCACATCTAAGCTATGTTTAGTTGTTTCAATTTTGAATGTATTCATAATTATTATCATATTTACAAGTTTGTTAGTTTTTACTGATTCTCACATTTTTTCAGCCTGTAAACCATTATTTCTGCCATAATAAGAGGACTTCTATTGCAAACATGGTTTATCTTTGGTTTTGTAAATATATTTTAAACATTGTAAATATTCACTGGTGCTTAAATTTCTAAATGCTGTTGTATTCTACTACCGTCCCCCCCCCCAACAAACAGTACATCTTTTCTTTTGCATCCTAGAACGCAGTTGTCATCAATTTTGTCACTGACTCAGAGAGGCTAGTAGGTGCACACCATGTGTCCCTGATACATAAAAAATCTAAAAGGACACAGTAAGCTCCCTATCTGTGCATCCCAGGGACACTCCTCAATTTTCCCATAAAAAGAAATACATTGTACACAACCAACCTGTAACAGTTACAAGACAGTAAAAGACATTTTGTTGTTTATTGATACTAAATAAACAAGGACATCAGTTCAATGATTTGTCTATGTTTAATTAAAAATGTAACTAATATATTGTTTTTGTAACTGAACATGAATCATTTGTCAGTGAATTATGATAGATATTAATGGCAACTAATACTTATCTACTTAATTCTTTTTCTTTAAACATTTTGTATTGTTGTTGTTAAATCTATTATGAAACATGTTTTTTTTTCTATTAGGTCTGCTGTTAGGAAAGTTGTTATTGTGTTGTGCTAGACAATTTTTCACACCAGAATCTATTTTACATTTTTATAAATCAACCAATCATCCTTGCATTGAATATTGCTACTACATGTGGTCTGGTACTTCTGCTATATATTTAGATTCTTGATAAAATCCAAAGAAGAATCCGTAATATTATTGGTCCTGACTTGGCATCTCGGCTTCAGTCACTTTCCCACTACCAATGTTTCCCTGTGGCTATCCTAGAAATACTTTCATGGTAATTGTTCTGATGAACTTTTCTTTATGGTATATAGACTATGAATTTAATCGCAATACTAGATTGGTGGCAACATTTTATGCTAACAGTTTCTTCTATTGCACTTCTTGCTTGTGGAACTATCTTCCAGCTTCTTTTTCCCCAGTCAAATTTGATCTTCAAAAATTTAAATGCAATATCAATTATCATCTTATTCTTTAACACTCAGTAACCCCTTATGTCTTAGTGGCTTTAATGCCTTGCTTAGGTTAAAATGATTAAAAAGAAAATTACTGTAAATGTTTTAACTAACAGAGACATATTTGCTATGATTGGCTGTGATAATATACACTTAATTTTCTAGCCTCTGTTCCAGTTGGCATGATAGATAAGTACCATATTTGATGCACTTTTTTTTTTACTAAAAATATCTTTTAAAATTCCTTTGCGTCTTATATATCATATATAGGTTTAAAATTTGAGATAGTTGGCCAAAATTAACTGCCTGGCAACTCCTATTAGCTTAGACTTTAGAGTAACTTTCTATTCTACCTATTGTCATTATTTAAAAGGCTATTATGCAGATTAAAAGTGTTATGATTGATAATATTCATTATATTAATTTCATCACATTTAATATTTGTACTTTGTTTCACTAAAATTATATGCAATAAATTCAAATTATATATTTGTAAAATATATTTGTGTCATTAATATTTTTTTTCTGCGAATACTTCTGGTTGCATTGGTATAAATACAATCAGAATTTTTATATCCTAATTATTCCACTAAGACGTTTACATGACGCAGGTTGTACAGATCATATAAAGGAAAATTTTTGACTGAATTTTAATGGTAACTGTACTGTTTTGCTCAATTGTGATAATTGCTTGATTTTTATTTTGTTTTCTTACCTTTGAATATAATAAAGTTTTTATAGGCTTGTGTTCCTTTTTTCCTATTATTTTTCGTTTAATTGTAATCATGGCTTATTTAACCAATGCTGTTAAATATGGTAAGTAGAAATGGGTCAGACTAATAATGTCATTTAATAACACTACAATTTAAGAAACTAGTTGTGACCCATTGAAATCCCATGTGGGTCCTAAGGACTCACTAGATTAAATTGTATCACGGCTGACTACTGAAGTTTGAAATCTTTTTTTGAGGGGTCAGTGAATCCATGCCATTGAATCAATCTTGGCTTCTCTCAACTATCATATTTGATCCCCTCAAATTATATTTACCTGAAAAGCAGTTCCGCACACAGAGGATGTGTGGGTTGTGTAATAGTGGTTCAGAATGAGAAATCAGAGTGCCAAGTTCAAATTCCAGTCGAGTTTTTTACATTCACTTATATACAAATACCCTTGGGAAAGGCATAAATCCATCTCCTCCCTCCAGCTATGGGTTAAATAGTAGGACTTTTATCTGGAAAAATCATTGTTAGTCTCAAAAAATTGTTAATGCAATATTCACTTGAAAAAAAAAAAACAAAAAAAAAAACAAATAAAAAACAAACAGAATTTACAATCCAAAATCTGTTTCAGCTTTAAATAACTCACAAAGGGTTGATAAGCCATAAAAAACAAATCAGCCAATTCACACAGATAATACTGTTGTTGCAGAGGTGCAAAGGTCACTACTGTTACTTGATGCCATGATCTTCAAGAACGGTATTTATGTGTTCTTGCACCAAAGTGACAAATGCATAACTCTCAATGGTGACTCTGTGGAAAAATTGCATTGTAGTGCTGCTAATGTATGCACAATGTTTTAATTGTATAGTAATAAACATATTGGATTAGTAAATGTTTGTATCTTACTTTTCAGCCATACTGCAGAGTTTTCATTGTTACAGGACAGGTTTCATGGAAATTCAAGCAGCATGCAATGGTGAATATGAAAAGATGGTGAAAAGTGCTCAGAATCTGACCAAAAATTATTTTTATTTTTAAGGATTTGTGATCAGGCTAATAACATTTCAGTAACCCTTTGTATAACACTCGTTAACATCTATTTCCTGTCAGTTATTATAAATGATGCACAGCACAAATGTTGAACTAAATTTAATTTCATTGTTTATTTTGTAACGTTGCTTTTACAATAGTTGGCTGGTTCCAAACTTGTATATTTTAAATACATTATTACTTTCCAAACAAATTAACAATCTTTAATAATCTAGCTTTAATTAAAAAAAGAAAAAAAAATTTAAAATATAACAATACACTTTTGTATAAAGTCTTTCAGCATTAATATTTTTATTTTACTTTTCAAAAAAAAAAAAAAATGTAATTTGTTTGATAATTTTAAAAAAAATTTATATTTTTAAAAAAATTATCAAGTAAAATAGATATTTTACAATATCAAAATAACTTCCAATGAAGTCGGCCATATTTAAGAAGCTTCCCATTTCATATAAATTTCATATAATATTTTTCAATCTCTTTTCTCTGTCTTCCATTTTAAATGAATTCTGTATTTTTATTTTGTTTATTACTACTCACATTCTAAATTAAAATGTCTGACAGTACATTTCAATACAAATGAAGAAACTTATCAGCTGCTCAGTACAGTCATCCTGATCTTTGTAACGTCACTCTGAAAGTGCTTCTCATAAGAAAACTGACATTTTTGCAGTCAGTTGTTTCATGCAGACTATTCTTGATGGAATCAAACAGTATTAGGAATTGTACAAGAGGATTTTTATGAGGTCTTCCATGTGATCAGTGCATGTATTTGCCTCTCTTTGTGGAGTTTGGTGACTAACATATTGGTGAAGAAACAGATTGTGTGTGTGTCATGATGATTTTCTTCTGAAAGAAGAATGTCACAGATTAGTAGCCTGGAAATTCACTTGACCACACTCCCATTAACCTTTAGCCCCCTGCATCATTAATATTACTTCCATTTCTGCTACATTCTTTTTCAAGGCCTCTCAATTGCAGTAACCTTATTGTTAATTTCACTCAAAGGTGTTTTCTGTTTCCATAGCAGGATATAACGACGCAACTATGAAATTTGAATATGCTATTTGTCAGGGATTAAGGTCACCTTCAGTGACAGGATAAGTTTTTTTGTCACATACAGAGTGATAAGAATCTTGGTGTCATCATGAAGTATAATGTTGAGGATATCTTTTGGGACTTGCTACCCTGAAGAGCAGCATTTAAAACAGCATTTAATGTAATTGATTGGTAAAATTCTATAAGAATTAAATTGTAAACAATAATTATTCAGAAACATTCACTTTTTCGAATGAGACTGAATTTCATGAAGGAACTAGAAAACTTCAAAAGTGATTTAACCAACTTATTAAGAAACATAAAATGTTATAAAATAAAAAGATGATTTCCAGAAAAAAAGTAAGAGATATAAGTAAAATAAACAATTCACCTAAAGTATTCAGCATAAACCTCCAGCCATAAAAAATATATATATATAAAAATGATAGATGTTCGGAATCAAGGAATGTCTCTGCTTGAAATTATTTTGAGTGACAAAGACCTTGCAAAAAATTGATCCCAGTCTCTGAATGGCAAAAGCATTGACCCAAAAAGAAGAACTAGCCTATACATCAGATGTTATTGATGTTGCAGATTTAATATCAGAGTTACCCTCTCCTAGAGAAGTGATGTAAGAAAATCGAAAGGGGCCTCTCACTCCCACTGGGGAGTTCCATATGCCTGGACACCAACTCAGGTTGGTATTTCTATGTCCCTATGCGTTTTCAGTGTTTTGACTCCATTTTGGGGGTCAACTATTTGTCCATAGCTGGGACCCTAACAGATGGTTCCACATTCCTCAAAACCTCCCAGTTAGAGGCCTTGCTGCTGGATGTAGTTTATCATCATACCTACTTTGTGTGTGTGTGTGTGTGTGTGTGTGTGTGTGTGTATATATATATATATATATATATTACGAAATGGACAAAGTCCGACAATTTATTTATTAAAGACATTTTTATGTTTAACGTTCTTTTTATAGATACAAGTATTTAAGTAAATGCTCTGTTTTTTTTTTTTATAATAAACAGTATTAAATAACATTTACCGGCCTGAATGTCCGAGAAATTTTCATAGAAAATATTCGTTCTTTGACAGGATTCGAACCTGCATCCTATATGGAATAATAATAATAATAAATAAATTGTCGGACTTTGTCCATTTCATAATATATGACGTCATTTGTTTACATTTGATACACCATGAGCAGTTATGAATATTCGAGATTCATGGAAGATTGAAGTTTATAAGCAGTAAATTCGACCTTGCCTACCGAACGCTTCTTTGTAGCCTAACGGTAAGGCACGTCAGCGTAAATGACGGTTCCGTATTCTTAAATACTTGTATCTATAAAAAGAACGTTAAACATAAAAATGTCTTTAATATATATATATATATATATATATATATATATATATATACACACACATTAAAAGTCAGTGCAACTGCCATAAAAATGCAACCTGCCCATTAAACATTCAGTGCATGACAGAAGGCATTATTTACAGAGCTAGCATCAAATCAGACAATGATATCAAATATTACTTTGGATCCACTGAGAATAGCTGGAAATTGTGTTTATACCACCACAAAATCACTCTGAGCAACATCAAATATAAAAACTGTACAACACTTTCAAAGTATGTTTGGTGATTAAAAAGCAATCATAAGAACCCATGCATTAACTGGTAATCATGAAAGCTAGGCCATACAATGGAAAGGGAGACAGATGTAACTTATGTTCGTTGGAGAAGCTTATTAAAGCACTTAAATAATCCTAACTTGCTGAACACAAAGTTCAAATTAATGTCTACATGCATCAACAAATCTGAGTACTGGCTCAAAAACATTGACCCTGATTAAAAGTGATTGCAAAATGGATTTTAGGAATACTTATACGCAACAACTTTTAATATTCTCAGAACTCATTACCTATAACTTTCCTTACCTATACACAAATACAATGCAATATTAATGTACTCGATTAATGTATAATGTGTGTTTTGATATAATTTCCCTGTTATAAGTACATTAGAGACATATAGTCCTGACCTATTATTTATTTACTTATTTTTGTACCTTTTTATATTTTTAATCAACATTATAGTTTATGTCAATAGACATAATTGTTTTTTATGCTAAAAAACCAGAGTTACCCCCCTTGATCTACTGTTTACTTTCGAATTCAAATTTAAAATAATTTTTTTTATTTTTTATTATTTTTTAATTCTCCAACTTTTGAACTTAAGAATTTGAACAATATAAATTATTAGTAGTTAATTCTATATTTTAAATAGACAAGTTTGTACACCCAATTTTGAAACCCCATCATGAGATCACAACAGATAACAGTCAGAATTCACACCTGAAGATCGCATTAACTGCATGAAACTCTGAGACGTGCTACTGATGTTGGATGTTATGTATATTCACTAATATACACTTCTAGCTCTGCTTCATAACATTGATCAATGTATCTATAACACCTTAGGAATAAATATACTTATGTACATGCAAGTATTTGTGCATGTATGTACATTTTTTCCCACCCATTCCCACACACACACACACACACATACATACATACAGATAAATAAAAAGGAGAGAGATCAGTAGCGACTAATCTTTGGAAAAGAGGTCAAAATCTAAATCAATGAATTTCTGAGCAAGAAAATTATTTTATTCCATTATTTTTTAAATTTCATTTGCTCACCTGTTGAAAATAGAAAGAACGCCCAGGTAATATCAACATAAAAACAAGGCAGAATTGTGTTTCTTTACTCAGAAAGATGTTTAAGTGACATTTCAAAGAAATATCCGATTTCCTTCATGCCAGCCATAACAGGAAACGAGTGTCATGATGATCTTTAAATATTTATAAACAGACAAAAAGGGAAAAATCAATTTTAAAGCAGCAACAGCAGCAACTGATTTAAAAAATGGTTGAAAATGTTTAATGAAGAAAGTGAATTTCTTTCACATGAACACCTGATATGAAAATTTTGTTACAAATCGGAAACAGAAGAGAATTAGATTTTACTTTCATTTAGTTTAGAATATCTTTAGTCTAATTTGGACACGTTTATACTTGTAGCTAAGCAAATTAAATAGTCTGAAACTGAAGCTTGCATTTTCATTGGCAATTCTCCAGTCATCATCAGCATGTTGTTTAATATAAATAAGAATATTTTTACCTACTGGTCTGAATATTTGAGAAATCTTATTGAAGGGACAGAAGAAAGCAATGCATAACCCCTGCTTATTGAGTTTGAGTAAATGGATGTTGGAACAAGGTTTAGGAGAGATAACAAAAAGACATAATTTAGAAAAGAGCTACAAAGGACAGGAAATTGTGGAGAGCCATAATTGCTGAAATGACATGGACACAGAAAAAAAATGCCTCCATTTATCAAAATCAAAGCAGAAAAAGTGACTGCCATCAAAAGTACAGAACTTATTTCATCCTGTGACTTTAATAGCCATGACTAATCACTTTAATGTTTTTTCCAATAATCACTTACATCATTGAGAAGTTTGCATTTAATTTTTTGTCCTGACTTTATTTGACTCTAAGAAATCCTTGAGGATTATCTGTAGTGAGCCCGGATAAAAATAAAATATACAGGAATCACTCAATTAGTACAGCTAATGTGTACATTGGTAAAAGAATTTTGGACAATCAAAATAAAAAATAAAGAGACTTTTGATGTTAGTTGAAACCAAACTTTGCAGCAGTAGGCTAGAGGTCTGTCTTAAGGGATATAAATGGATAGCCAAGAGGCAGAAATAGAGAAGGAACCACCAGAGAATCCAGCCTAGTGTTATGTAAAGAAGTCAAGCAGTCGTCTGCTCAAGACATTTTTCCAGCTTTCTGAAGGCCGAGTAAACACAGCAAATTGATGTCTGCAACAATTTTCCAAAGTAAAAACATTCAACTGCTACCAAATTCTGACTTGTAAATTATCAACTACTGAATAGAAAATCTATGCAGCTTGTTTTCATTGGTTGGGTTTGGTGTGGTATTGGAGATGGGAATATAGCTTTGAAGTCAATAACTTTTCAAGTAATTAAAATATCAGTTTTTTTAATTATTAGTATCGTATATCTGTTGCTAAATTTATTTCACATTTTACAACCTTTTTCATTCATTCTTTGATCTTTTAAAAACGCTTTTTACTGTCTCAAGTTTTATATGATTTGCTTTCTGAAAATCTTTCTTGACTTGAATATTATTTACCATTCTCATATCCATCTCTTTTAGTGATAGACCACAGGTTTTCCAGTAGATTAATATCTGAAGAGGTGGTAGTCAGGTTTCCATAAATTTGGTGTTTTTGAAACCATTTATGGTAAAAGTATTTAATATTCATCTTTGCAAAAGGTGAAATAGCCTCATCTTACCCGATAGCTTAATGTATCTTAATTTTGGGCTGTACCACTAAAAAAAAAACAAAAAAAAAAACAGTCTTGTCCAAGTGCTTGCAATAATTTTCAGCATGTAGCTTGATACTATCATCAGCTTTGAAAAGAAAAAGAATTTACTACCTACAATACTCGCTCAAAACATTATTACTTCTTTACTCTCATTAGTCTTCAAGTTGTAGGATCCTAGTGCTAAACTTGAGAAGCTGAAAAGTAAAAGTACACTTACTTGAGACTGGCTGTGTTTATTGTTTTAAAACAATCTTAGATTAAATCTGCCCAATATTTAAGAATTGAGAAATGTATCCATTAGAGTTTATTATATTTTTATGGCATAGAAATATTTCCTTTTTATGTGCTAATTGACCTATAAAAAAGTATTTACATTAAATAATTTATGTATATATATATATATATATATATATATATATATATATATATATATATATATATATATATATATATATATAATAAGGCACATACCAGAGTGGTTAGAACTTTCTAACCATAAGACCCAGGTTCAAATCTCACCATGATTTATTTGTCAGGAATGTGACTACATGATGATATTGGTCTGGGGGAGGGTGATCCCAGCATGTGGCTGAAAAACCAAACCATCGGCTGACCCAAGGCCTTGCAAGTGAAACTGGGTAGATGGAACTCCATGAGAGTCGTCGATGATTGCACAAAGTCACAAGTCATCGTGACTGAGGGCTTGAGTGTGCTGGCCTTGTTCAGACTATTGATCATGCTAGATAACACTCTCTCCCAGAAACTGTAATTAAGGTTTGCTCAGCATGGTTGCAGTGTAAACCAAAGGTGGGCTCTGTGGGTGTTGAACAAACACAAATATGCCTGAGCAGGTGTCTCCAACAGGGAATGGGTAGCTGCCCTAGTAGATGGGCATCCTCAGATATGGGTAGCCAGCCGTTTCATGATATTTATGCATACATTTTTATTATATTTATAATTATTTAGGTATATATATTTGTATTTGAATTATAATGACATTTTTCTTGTTAGAGATTATAGAAATTGCATAGATGTCTGTTTTTTCACATATGTTTATATGCGTACATAATATTTATTTATTAATTTACTTTTTAAACCCACCCTATAAATAATATAGACAGTTCCACTATCATTATTATCTAAGATATATATATATATATATATATATATATATATATAATTATTATTTTAAAATGTGTGTTCATCACAACACAGAAATTACCATGTTTCAAAACCAAAACCTAAATCTTAAAACTTAAAATTTGAAGTTGTTTCATTTACAAGTGATGGTGGAATTAGTAGTGCAATTAATGTAAGATATTATGCATATTTCTTAACACACACACATATATAGATATATTTAAGTAATGAAAATCTTGGTAATCTGTATGGATAATCCCAAGGAAGATGAAATCCGGATAGCTCAATGTTAAATCAAAGCGATTAATTGAATTTAAAGAAAACAGACAACTTTAAGGATCCATGGTTATAATTTATTTCCCTAGGGAGTTTCTTTTTTCTTGGCTCATCAGACCTCATTCCAAGGATGAAAAAATGAATTTAAATTTACATATAATTTTTTACACTGTTATATATATTAAATAGCTCTGTTACTTAACATTGAGCACTGCTTTCTTTTTACACTATAAATTAAAGCAACTACTATGTGATTCTGAAGAAGGATGCTGAGAATACCATGGACTGAACATGAAATGAGGAAGTTACAAGGAAAAAAGAAGTTAGGACACATGAGGAAAAAGGACTCGGAAAATTTAGACCTCACAGGACACATTGAAGGCAAGAGGTAATCGACCTAACAAACTTGTATAAATGGATCGCAGAACAAAGAATGGGAGGGACAGTGAAATGACAAACCTTACTAAGATATACAAAAGCTAGAAAGCTGTGGAGTGCCGTGATCGCCAATGTCCTGAAGGGACACAGTCTATAAAAGAATTGTATTGATGATTTTTACTGTTATCTTAATTTTACACAAAATTGTTCATTTATGTACATTATGAAAATAGATTCTATTAAAATTATAAATAAAATAAATTATGATCCACAAATTGAAATAGTGCACTACAATTTTGAATTGTTACATAATAAAAAATTGAATAAAATAAATAAAATCAGTGCAATATACTCAAATTGTGTGATCTACAAAA